>JANZLX010168769.1:0-13586 GCA_025531955.1 Erythroxylum orinocense
TGAAAAATAAAGCTTTCGAAATGTGCCTTCGGGCAATTCGATTTTCGAGTATGAATTATGTGTTATGTGGGTTTGGTCAGGTCCCATAAACAGGACAAGTGCACTTGTCTGTTTTAAAGGCTTCTCCAACCTGCCCGCTAGTGGCACTGGAGCTCCAATTTCGGACTCCCATAAGTTCACAGCTACACTGGACCGCTGTGCGGGAAAGTGTAGTACATTCAGTTCACGGCTGCACAGGACCGCTATGCGGGAATGTGCAGTACGTTTCGTTTTAGACCGACCCAAACCATTTTGATGTGCTATGTGTTTTTGTTTTGTTTCTAAGTGTGAATGCATTCATGTTTTAAGAAATGGTTCATGAATTCTTTGAGAATTTTGAGAAATGAGAAAATGAGTTTTCAACCATGAAATTTTGAAAATTGATTATGACTGATTTGGAAAAGTTGAAAAGTTTGAAAAATAAGCTTTTGATGAATTATTTATGTGAAATGTTTATAAATGGAAAATTAGTTTTGAAAATGTCTTTGCTTATTGTTCAATTTATAAACATGTTATCCATGAGCTGTCTAGCTCACCCCCTTTCATCCCCATCTTCAGGTATCGAGCAGGAGATCAGATGAAAGAAAATCAAGGATCTGTTCGACTTTGTTTATTTTGTAATTTGTGAAATTTTGGATTTTAGCTTTGGTATTGTATATGGCTTAGAAAGCCATTAAAGTTTGTAGTGTATTAATTTCGGAATATAAATAAATTCTAAATTTGAGTATGAATTTGAGATATAAGTTTGTGTATGATTATGGAATGTGAATTGTGAATGTATATGAATTTGATTGGGTTGTGTTTGGATTGAATTATGAATTTGTTTATTGAATGTGATTGTATATGAATGAGATATGAATGTGTTTGGATTCCGGACAGGAGGTCTGATAAAGTGTGTGTGGATTATTTTGGAATATAGAAGTGAGTTTAAAACAACTTTGCAGGTTTTTGGGTTTTATAAAATACAGCCGTTATGCTGCCCAATTTTTATTAACGGGCAATTAAGATTTTGGCTAATAGATGGATTTTGGGATATGTATATATATATAAGAAGATTTTTTTATGAATTGAGATTTGCATGAGGATGAATTTCCAAAAGGGAAATTGTATGGATTTGTTTTGATTTGAATAAGATTGAATAAAGAGAAAAAGAATGAATGAGAAAGAAAGAAAAACAATTTAGACCGGATTTCGGATTGGTTTAGTCTTAGGATTTCCAACGCAACACGCGACCATTTTGTTATCGGATGTCGGAAATTTGTTCAGTTCGTTTGATCTGTTTGTTGATTTGAATTAGATTTGCTTCCAATTCTTTCACCTTATGTTTCCGCTTTGGATTTGAGTCGAATCCGTTATTGATTTGTTTCCGCACTATGATTTGATTGAATCGTTCGTTTGCTTTGATTCGGTTGAATTGTGTTTCGCCTTTCGTTTCGCTTGGTTATTTCGATTTTGTCGCATTATGATCCAAATGCTTTCGGTTGCTTTCGTTTGTTTCCATTTTTTTGATTGGGGTCCGGTTCCGAAATTGGGTCCCAACAAGTCCTCTTTGGAAGATATAATTCCATCCTTGGCCACTAACTCTTTGACATTTCAGCGAAATACTAAAGCAAGTATTAGAAACTTTGAAAATCAAATGAGCTAAATGGCAATTGCCATTAATCAATTGGAAGCGAGAACTTTTGGAAATTTTCTAGCACAACCAAAGATCAATCCAAAGCAAAGTGCAAATGCTATTACATTGTGGAGTGGTAAGGAACTACACGAACCACTTCCAAAAAAATCCAAACGAGAGGTAGAAGAAGAGATCACGCAAAAGGCACCTTCACAACCTGAATTGATGCAAAAAAGGGTGCAAAACAATGTGAATCTGCCTACTTTTTCAAGTCGATTTGCCAAAACAAAGAAAGAAGAACAAAAGAAGGAAATTTTGGAGACTTTCCAAAAAGTTCAGGTAAACATTCCTCTCCTTAATGCAATTAAATAGATTCCACGGTATGCTAAATTCCTTAAGGAGCTTTGTACGTCAAAGAGGAAATTAAAATTTAATGAGAAAGTGCAATTAGGAGAAAACATTTCAAGAATTTTGCAAAAGAAAAGCTTCCACCGAAATGTCAAGACCCAGGTATGTTTACTATCCCATGACAAATTGGTAATTTGCGGATTGAAAGAGCTATGTTAGATTTAGGTGCGTCTATAAATGTTATGCCATACGATGTGTATAAATCTTTAAATGTTGGACCTATTAAAGAAACTAACGTACTGATTCAATTAGCGGATCGCTCAATTGCTTATTTGACGGGTGTGTTAGAAGACATATTAGTTCAAGTAGGGAACATTCTTTTCTGGCTGACTTTTATAACTAATGACGCATCTTCTTCCACTTCGATCTTATTCGAAATGACATTTTTGAAAACGACTAGAACTAAAATAGATGTTCATGATGGATCTTTAACTATGGAATTTGATGGTGACTTAATTAAGTTCAATATTTATAATATCATGAAAATTCCAGATGATGAATAATCTATTGTTTCTGTGGATTTTATTGATATATGGATGCAGGGGAATTGGATTTTGGAAGACAAAGTTGGGCTTGGAATAATCCTTAAAGAAGGAAACACGTCACAAGGAAATGAAGAATCGTTATTCTTTAATGAACAAAAGGAAAAGGCATCAATGTGCCAAGGAATTGATGAATCTGCATTATCTAACAAAGGAATTGATGAATTTGTGTTATCTAACAACCCAAAGGAAGATATATCACGTTGGCAAGAAAGTGATAAATCGATGTTATCTAGTGAACAAAAGAAAAATACATTAACATAGCAAGGAAGTGATGAGTCAGTGTTGTTCAACAACCAAAAGGATATGTTAATGTGTAATATAGAAAACCACTCATCCAACAGCCCATGTCCATGGAAACATCCAAAAGGGTGGATAAATTGTTGCTATCGTTGTTCAACCTACTAATGTTGGAATTAAAGAGCCTACCTAGTCATTTAAAATACATCTTTTTAGGTGATAAAAATACACTGCCTCTTATTATTTCTAATCAACTTTCAGATGTGTAGGAAAGCCAGCTAGTTAAAGTATTAAAGGAGAATAAAGAAGCTCTCGGTTGGACAATGGCCGATTTAAAAAGTATTAGCCCTACTATCTATATGCACTGATTCTTAATGGAAGATGAAGCAGAGGTAAGGCAACCACAACGTCGTCTAAACCTACCCTTGATGGAAGTGGTGAAGAAAGAGATTTTGAAGCTTCTTGACGCAGGCATCATTTATTCAATTTTGAATAGTAAGTGAGGAAGTCTGATCCAGGTAATTTCGAAGAAAACTGGTGTGACTGTAATTGAAAATAGCAATGGTGAGTTAATATCGACTCTTATCCAAAATGGTTGGAGGGTATACATAGATTATAGGAAGCTTAATTCAGTTACTAGGAAAGATCATTTTTCACTTTCGTTTATTGATCAAATGCTTGAAAGACTTGTGGGTAAATCTCACTATTGTTGTTTAGATGGATATCAGAATATCATCAGATTTTGGTGGCACCTAAGGATCAGGAGAAGACAACCTTCACCTGTCCATTCGGCACCTTTGCTTACTGAAGAATGTCATTTGGATTATGCAACGCACCCGCGACATTTCAATGGTGTATGGTAAGTATTTTCTCCAATCTTGTGGAAAATTGCATGGAAATTTTTATGGATGATTTCACGGTATATAGGGAGTCTTCTTAAATGAGCATTATCAACCTTGAAAAAGTACTAAAACGTTGCATTGAAACTAATTTAGTTTTGAATTATGAAAAGTGTCAGTTCATGGTTGATCAAGGCATTATTTTGGGCCATACTATTTCTTTGAAAGGAATTGAAGTCGATAGGGCAAAGATAGATGTTATTCAATCTTTATCTTACCTTGCAAATGTGCGGGAAGTCCGTTCTTTTCTTGGTTATGTAGGATTTTATCAGCGATTTATCAAAGACTTCTCTAAAATTGCGCAACCTATGTGTAGATTGCTCCAAAAAGATGTGAAATTTGATTTCGACGAGCCATGCAAAAGTGCGCTAAATGAACTCAAGGAGCGACTCACTACGGCGCTGATTATTCAGCCACCACAATGGGACATGCCTTTCGAGTTAATGTGCAATGCTTTAGATTATGCAGTTGGCGTCGTACTGGGCTAAAAAGTGGACAAGGTACCTCATGTTAATTATTATGCTTTTAAGACACTTAATGATGCCCATAAAATTATTCTACAACAGAAAAGGAGTTTTTAGCGATCGTATTTGGATTAGAAAAGTTTCGGTCATACCTGTTGGGGACGAAGGTGATCATTTATTCAAACCATGCATCTCTGAAGTATTTGGTGAACAAGAAAGAAGCCAAGCCAAGATTAATTTGATGGATATTACTGCTCCAAGATTTTGATTTGGAAATCCGTGATAAGAAAAGAGCTAAAATTTTGGTGGCCGACCACTTAAGTAGGATACAACCAAGTACCGCATCTGATGTTCTTTACGATAAATTTCTGAATTAGAATCTCTTCGCAATTCAATAGGTAATTCCATGGTATTCAGATATAGTGAACTTTTTAATAACTAAGTCTTTACGTAATGATTTATCTAGAGCTAAGAGAGATAAAATCAAGCAAGATGCTAAATATTACATTTGAGATGAGCCTCATCTTTGGAAATTTTGTTCTAATCAGATTGTTAGGAGATGTGTAACAGATGATGAAATTTCATCTATTTTACATTTTTGTCATTCATCTGTGTGTGGGGGACATTTTGGCCCTAAAAGAACTACTCAGAAAATATTAGAATGTGGATTGTTTTGGCCTAAGTTATCTTATGACTCTTACATGTTTTGCAAGTCTTGCGATCATTGTCAAAAAACAGGTAACTTGGAATCGAAGAATCAAATGCCATTAATGAACATTCTGGTATGTGAGATTTTTGATGTTTAGGGAATAGACTTTATGGGTCCTTTCCCTTCCTCTTTTAGTAAGAATTACATTTTGTTGGTTGTGGATTAAGTTTCGAAATAGGTTAAAGCTAAGGCTACCATATCTGACGATGCTAAAACCATTATTGATTTTGTTAAATCAAATATTTTTGTCAAGTTTGGAATGTCTCACGCTATTATTAGTGATTGAGGAACCCATTCTACAGTAAGATTTCGAAGCTTTAATAAAAAGATGTGGTATCACACACCGAGTCTCTACCGCCTACCATCCGCAAACAAGTGGGCAAGTTGAGGTGTCCAATAGAGAGATCAAATCCATACTAGAGAAAGTGGTAAATCCGAACCGAAAAGATTGGAGTCTACGATTGGAAAATGTTTTGTGGGCATACCGAACTGCATATAAAACTCCTATAGGCATGTCGCCTTACAGGTTAGTTTTCTATAAGCCTTGTCATTTACCTGTGAAAATTGAGCATAGAGCTTATTGGTTTGTGAACCAATTGAATATGGATCAAATGGAGGTTAGTAACAATAGGAACTTGCAACTATAAGAATTAGAGGAGATTCGTAATGAAGCGTATGAAAATGCAAAAATTTACAAAGAAAAACTAAGGCTTTTCATGATAAAATGATTTCTAGGAAACATTTTTCCATTGGACAAAAAGGTCTTCTTTATCATTCAAAGCTTAAGTTATTTCTAGGAAAATTACGATCTCGTTGGCTTGGAACATTTATTGTTACTAACGTTTTTTCTCATAGTGCGGTAGAAATTTAGAGTTTAGATATCTTTAAGGTATTTAAAGTTAATGGACATCGCTTAAAGCCATATTATGAAAACTTTTCGATCGAGCGAGTTGAAGAAATGGAGTTGGTACCACCAACCTATTTTTGATCAGGTAAGTAATGCAACATGTCCAGCTAAAGACTTTAAAGAAGCATATTCGGGAGAACCTGTAAACCTTTCAGGTTTGTTTATATTATTTATTTTCAGTAGTTTTTATTTTCATTTAATTATGTTAATTTCATTAGTTAGGAATTTAAATTCACACTTTTATTTATGTCATTTTTAATTTTCATCTTTTCATTTTAAAAATTAAAAAACAAAAATTTTAACTTTACCGCTTCCCCCCCCCCCCTGTTTTCCCTCTCTCTTTTCCCCCTTTTTGTTTTCCTCAAATTTTTCCTTCCACTATCAATCTCCAGCTGCCTAATATCACCACCCATTTTAAACATTCCCTCCCGCTTGCCCAACGTTAACTCACGTCACTCCTAGCCTTCCTTGCCAACTCACCCATCAACCTTAACTTGCGATTTTATTGTTTTCAGTTCTGGTTTTGTACGATTGCAGGTCTAAAGTTCATGAAGTCTACAATGCCCAGGAAAAAGAGTGAATCTCGTAGGTTAGCCACTCCAATCCGTTTTGCTACTGATGTTTCTCCACCACAACCCCCTTCATACATCACCGTACCACCTCCTGAACAAGTCCCAGTGCAAATATTTCCTACCCCAACAGCACATACAAGCCAACGAATAAGGAGAGGCAAGGAGGTCAAAAATAGAAGCAAATGGACCATTAGAGCCTCTTTCAGACTTACCGAACATACAGAATGATTCCAACAGCTAAGTGAATGAAAAATTTATCCATGTAAGTCTATTCTTTCCGAAACGCTTGAAGCATTGAATGTTTATTATTCTTTATACAATTGATGGGTCCCCTTGGATGGAGTGCATTTGCTAGAATAAATTGCCTTGCCTTTGTTGAATTAACCAAAGAATTTTATAGCACCTTCCAATTTAATTGTGATAAAGAGTTTGATGTGTATACAAAAAAGGCTATTGAAATTCGATTGATGGGAAAGGAATTTGCATTTTTGATTGCTGAATTCAATGTTTGTTTCAATTGTTGAAATTGAAACTAAGTTCTTTTGTAATGCTCAATGTGATTTTCATGAAGATTTCAATGCATCGGTGTTATGGAGTCAATGGTCTGTCGATCCAAATCCTTATAATGCCAGCATTTCTAAAAGTTCTTTTCTTCAAAACCTTGTTTTTAAAATCATCCATAGGTTGTTGGCATTCAAATTTTCTGGTCATAAAGATGCTGCAAGAACGTTGTCAAAAGTAGAATTTTATTTCTTGTGGTGCATGGATAGGCACATTATGATAAATTTGGGTTTTTGGTTCATGACACAATTTCAATTCGCGTTGCAAAATAAATCTAAACCTTTTATTCTTGGGTCCTATATCACATAATTAGCGATTAATTTGGAAGTGTTAGATCTTGATAACATTGATATAAATGTGGCTTGTGGTATAGAGTCATCGGATTTATATTGTTTGTGCAGGATGGGCATTGTGGATGTTAGCCATGCTCACTTTGATTTCACCATTCCTGACCCAACTACTTTTCCCACAACAAGAACTTCCACCACACGAAGTCGGGCACCACCAGCTGAACCTAATAACTACCCACAACAAAACACCGATTTGGAAGCTCGTCTCAGTAGGATCGAACGGACAATGCACCATTTGGAGCACAATTTGATGGCCTACTGGGAGCATGAAGGATTTCAACCGCCACATCAGCCAACTCCTTGATTTCGGCACTTCCATAATAGAGAAGCTTTCTTTAACTTTTCGTTTCTTTTATGCTTCTTTAACATTGCAGACAATATTGGTCTAGGTGTGGGGAAACGAAAAATTTTGGTATGCAAATTTTTTATTTTTGTGTGGTTTTATTGATTTTTATGTGTGGTTGTGTATGTTGAGCTATGAAGCTTTGTCGTAGTAGTTTGAATGAGATTGGGTATATGCATGACATTAAATTAGGCTAAGTGAGTTTTAAGGTGAAGCATGTTGATTAATTGCAATAGCTGATCTTATAGGCTTAGTAGTTTGAATGAGATTGGGTATATGCATGGCATTAAATTGGGCTAAGTGAGTTTTAAGGTAAAGCATGTTGATTGATTGCAATAACTGATCTTATAGGCTTAGTCAAAATTTTGACATTTGAGTGATGAGGTAATATGTGAAATTGAAGTGAATTCTTGAATTGAACCTGTGAGCAAAGTTTAAATCTAAATGACATCATCATTATGTCATGCTATTTCTTTAAATTGTGTGACGCTCCTCTATTCATGTTGCCTTCGGAACTTGCATGGATCCGGTTTGAATTTGTTTGATCACATGAGATATAGAAATGATTAAGGCCTTCCTTATTTTTACACGCTTAGCTTAAAATTGACCCACCTATTTATTTTCCCTTTGTAAACATTTTTTAGCCTTTATCCTTATTTTTCAATCAATCGCCCTTATTTTAAAAACTAAAAACCCCATTAGCCTTACCCTATCACAAGTTGAATGAAGCATTAAGTAATTTGAGACTTTTGTTTTGTATAATGTTCTGAGATATTTTTGTAGGTACTTCTACGCATGTGTTTTTTATTTTCTCTTCTAGTTATTGTTTTTCCCTTGTTCTTAGCATTATTTAGGAAAAAAAGAAAAGAGAAGGGAAAAAAGAAAACAAATCAAAAAAAGAAAAAGAATAAAGCAAAATAACATTAGTTAGTATAAGTAGTTGTCAATTATGTCATATGTTTAGCTCAAATTTTGAAACTAAGTGTCCCTTTTTACTTGGTACTTTGTGAATACTTGTGATTAATCTTTGCTGATATTTTTATCTTACCTTTGAACCTAGCCCCATTACAACCCTGAATAAAGTCTTTATGATCAATTAGCTCATATGATATGAATGAATGATAATTGGTGAAATTGCAAGCCTATGGTAGTGCAATATATTAGAGAGAGATTTGAGCGAAAGAGAGAGATTTGAGCAAACTACTTTGCCCTTAAACACTTAAGTGTAAGAGCAAAATCCATGAAAATAATTCATTTTGATTTCATATTCACCTTTGAACAAAGATGTCTTATTTTGACTTCGTTTATTTGCATTGATGAAAAACAATTATGATATGTGTTGCAACTTAAGTCTTACTAGCCCAAGTTAATGGATTGTGTGCACTTGATCTTATGAAGGATGAATTGACTGAGTGTAGTGGTTTGACATGTTTGCTCGAGGGCGACCAAAGATTCGGCGTGGGAAAATTTATTAAGTCATCAATTTGCACTTATTTTATACTTAATTATCTTTAATGTGTTAAAATTATTATCCGAAATTAATGGAATTATCTTATAATTGTTTACAAATGATTTTCAACATCTTATAGATGAAATTGAATCAAAAAGATGAAAAAGAATGAAGAAAATATGAAATTCCAAGTTTGACAGCAATTCAGTGACTAAGTTTACTCATTGGCTCTTGATTCTTAAAGCTATTATTCAATTAAACCTATGATCGTATCTAGGTTGTTGTTTAATAAGAATGCTAGGATACATGTTTATAGTCATTACACTTAAGAGAAAACATCCCCAATGAATGTTTATTAATGATTACAATTTTATATCGAGAATCCATATTAGCGTGATAACATCGATGACCCAAAAGCCAAGGTATTTCCCATTAACTTTTTAGATCCAATTATTGCTTTCGATTTGCGATTTTTCTTATAATTTTTCTTATTTTGCCGTGAATTAAACCCCCCTCCCCCCAAATTCGTTACTTTCTTTTATTTGAATTCGTAAGTCCTTTACTGTCAAGATTCCTTGTGGGAAAGATATCCACTTACCACTACTACATTAAATTGTATTAACAGAGGTGATTTCTTTTGAATTTGGTTGTAGGCGACAGTAGTACTAGACGTTGTTTTCCACTGAACCAGAATAACATTCTATAACGTCGTTTTTTATGGTGGCTCGGTAGTTAAAACCAAAACGACGTCGTTTTGCTCTCAAACCAACCCAACACAATTCAATCAGTCTTCTGCGACGTTTTTCTCTACAAAAATGTCAAGGTTTCTTTTTTGCAACGTTTTTCTACTAAAACATCACAAAAGTTCTGACAAATTTGCAATGTTTTTATAAAATGTTGTAGAAATGGGAGCATTTCGTGACGTTTTTAAAAACGTCATGAAAACTCTAACCAATTTGTGACGTTTTTCCAAAGGACTTCGCGAATTCTATTGAATTGTTGTAGTGCCTCTTATGTTTTTCACAATTATTAGTCTTTCTTTAATTTTTGTTATTAAAGCGAAAGTCATATGTGGCTAAACTCAATCGTTCTGATTCAAAGGGATTCGATATTCTAGTTGTAACTTTATGAGGATTTGAGTTCGAAACTTTTATTTACGTTCTAATCCAAGTATTTCTTGTTTTGAGTTCTCATATTTTATGAATGATTAATATTCTATTAATTTGACAATTTAATTTAATATTGATTATTTTATCGCTATCCAAGAATTCAATGATACGTAATTGTCATGAAAGAATGGTACAAGTTGCAAATAGGATATTTATGAATTTATATATTTAACTTATGATAAACAAGAAAACTAAATTGAATAGTTGCAGCTATCTCGATTATTTAATTTAGGGTTTAGTCTTGTTCATGAAGCTTATTACTATCATTTATTGATATAGAATGCTATCACACCCAATTAATAGATGATAAATTTTAGTTTGGATGCTAGGTTTGAACCAATTAATTTAGAAAAATTTTAGACTTATTACGACTATCCTAATATATTTTAGACTAATTACATGAATCGCGAAAATATTCTTTACAGACCAATGATCAATGTTACAATTAGATGATATCTTTCCTTTGAATAAGGGTGTGGTAATATTGAATTTCTCAATTTTAAATTTAGTTTATTTAATTTGTTTTCGTATTAATTTTAGTTAACAGTTATTTAATAAAAAACTCCTGATGCACTCATATTTTCTTGTCTTTTTATACTCTTACACTTAGTTTTTGTTCTCATTTGATGTCTAAATCACGTGGTTTATATTGATTTTATCATTTCAAGTGTTTTAGGTATCAAGTGAGGAAAAATATGCTAAGGAGGGAGATTTAGGACTTTTAGATGCCATTTTCAGAATAAGGAGATCGAAATGCCCCATGGTGACCAAAGTTGCAGAAATCCTAATCCTATTAGGATTAGGATTCCCCAAATCCTAATGCAACTAGGATTTCTTGTTTTGGAGAAAATCTAGCAAAACGAGAATCAGGAGCTGAACCTGGCAACGGATTGTGAAATCCTAATCCTTTAGGATTAGGAATCCTACTTCAACTAGGATTTCTACATTTTGGAAAATTCTTGTTCGCCACTGTAAGAAATGGATCTAGGAACAATCCAGACAGTCAGGGGACATGCAAATTGGGAGAAATGAAAATCCCTACTTTTTAGGAGAATTGATGAGCTGGCAACACTTGATTGGTACATGTGGATGACACTTGGCATCTGGTCAGCATGCCCCGTCACCTACAACGTCAACATTTTAGGACATATGGCACCTATATGAAAGAATGCGTGGATTGCCACTTAAGCCCTAGGAAATGTGTTTGTCCTGAAGGGAAGCTTCTAGAAGATCCTAATTCTACAATGAAAGAAAAGAC
This sequence comes from Erythroxylum orinocense, assembly GCA_025531955.1. Lineage (NCBI taxonomy): Eukaryota > Viridiplantae > Streptophyta > Magnoliopsida > Malpighiales > Erythroxylaceae > Erythroxylum > Erythroxylum orinocense. The sequence goes on from JANZLX010168769.1 coordinate 11,527, forward strand.
TTCCTTCTACTTGGAAAAGAAATCCTCCCCTACAATGATTTGATGACCATACCTCCTCCAATATAAATAAGGACCTTTAGCATTAGTTTTGGGAGAGGGTTTACGTTTCCTCCCTTTTCATTGAAGTGTAATCTCTCTTCTTCTCTTTATCTCTCCTATGTTCTGTCTTTCTTTCTCTAGGTTGAACCTTAGTTTTATTTTTTCTTCCTCTTCTTCTTATACTAAAATTCTACAATATGTTTTCTATTATGATTTTTAACTTTGTTTTAATTAAAATCATGAACTAAATTCTCTTTTCCAATTGTGGAGGCTATTAAATAAATTCATGATTGTTTTTATGAGAAACATGCTCATATAATTGATGAATCTATTATTGGAAATTTGTGCTCTTGATCTGGACATGATTGTCGAATTATGCATGTGGATTTGAAGTCATGAATTTGATTTTTGCATGAATAATTTGTATGCTATATGATTAATTTAATTACTGGAAAATAAATTGATTAGATTAAGGTGTTGGACCCCAAATTTTTAGTGGAATTTAGAAATAATAAATGAAATTCAATGAGTGTTTTTGTATATGAATAGTGTTATAGATGAAATTGTGTTTTAAGAAATTAATGAGAAAAGATTTGAGGACTTTGATATTTGAGTAAATTTGTTTAAGTTATGAAAGTTTAAGAATAAATTGTTTGAAATGGAAGTTGAAAAATTAAGAAAAAAAGAAAAAAAGTGTAAAAATTTGAAGAATTAAGAAAGTTTGACTTTTTGGGGATAAAAGTTGACTTTTTTATTTAGGCAGAGTTTGAGAAAAGGATCTGCATGAAACTTGTAGCTTTTGTCAAGAGCTTTCTGTCATCAAAAAGTATGATATTTTTCGATGTCGGGATTGAGAGTTATGATTTTCTGAAGTTAAGGTTATAATGTTTTGTTTTTGAAAAATGCTATTAAGTGTACATTTGCGAGTACTCAACTTTGAGGCCACTCATCGTACAGATTTAGTCTGAATTGGAGTAAGTAGTCTTCATGAAAGTTGTAGCTTGTCAGTCAATCTTTTCGACGCTATAAAGTATGTAATTGTTAGATGTGGGAATTGGGAGTTATGAAATTGTAAAGTTTGGAGTTGGTATAGGATGACAATAGCAGGGCAGAATCTTTGACTGGAAAATTGACCTAATTAGAGGTTGAATTTGCTTTCAAGTTCTTCATGAAAGTTGTAGATGATGTTTTTATCTTTCCATTGATGTAAAGTATGCAATTTTTGGACCATGGGAAGTGGTGTTATGATTTTTAGAAGTTTCTGTTACTGTTTAGCAGGGTTATTAGTGGACAGAATCTTTGATTGAAAATTTGACTTCCTTAAAGGCCAAATTGATTTTTCTGTCCTTCATAGAAGTTGTAGAGCTTCCTTTGATCTTTTTATTGATACCAAATTTGTCAAAAATTGGAGTTCGGGATCAAGAGTTATGATTTTTGAAAAATTCAATTATATACATATATTTGAAGCTCTGATACCATCTAGGTTGGGGTCCGGTGCCTAGATGGTATCAGAGCCCAGTAATAGGATCTTACTTGGGCGCATATGTTTGTTAAGATTTCAAATTGATAATTAGTAAGAATGTGATAAAGAAGTAAATGTATTTTCATGAATTCTTTGGAGAATCAAAGTGATCGTTTGATCTAGGTGACAAGAGTATGATTGATTATAAGAATATGCTTATGGAAAATTAAGATTAGAAATTCATGATGAATTTGGATGATTTGACTTCACATTTTTATGAGATGAAATAAGGAAGACTTGAAAGATGAGATAGTGATAGAGATATATGTATAGAAATTCAAAGAATTGTTTTGAATGATGATCGGTCCATATTAAGGTTCCTCAAGAATTGGACCATTGACTTGAGTCAAATATGTTAAGAAACAATGATTTATGAAATGAAATAGTGATTTGATATGATAGTGGTGTAATTGACATAAGAAGTGAATAATTGTGAATAAGTTAAGAATATGTGTGATGAGAAATTAGATAAGAAAGTAATTTGACTATTATTAAGAGG
>JANZLX010168806.1:0-13580 GCA_025531955.1 Erythroxylum orinocense
TATAACTTTTAACGACCATTTTCTTACTTTTAGCAACCATTAATAATAGTTGCTGAAACTAATTTTTCTTGTAGTGAATCTTTTTTTTAAAGGATTAGTCCAGGGACTAATCCCCTCGCGGCGGGAACATCTCAAGTCAAAGAGGGCTACCGCTGGCCCAGGAGTTAGTTGCATGCCCAAGTGTAGGGATTGAATCCCCATTTGGTTAAGTGACGAAGGTATGTGCCACCTACGTCAACCCACTGGGTTGAGTAGCCAAACTGCTAAGAAGCATCCATGGAACATTACTTTAATAATCATAAATAGTACTTAACCAGCTCCAATGTCAAAGTACGACACTAGTGCTAGTCTTTTCCTATCAGTTTCTCATGCTATCTTCTTCTTCATCACCCGTTTAGTTTCTTGTTGTGTTCCAATTCTTTGCTAATTTTTCTGTAATGCCAATTTGTCTTAGGATGGCTATAAGAATTTGTCTATTTTATGCTAATATACTATGGCAAAACTTTGTTGGTTCTAGTTTGTGCTCTTAAAATGTCTTTCATTCCTTTTCATCCAAACTACATAGATAATGTATCCAAAGGCCATTTTCAATAGGTTGTAATCATCTTCACTCAATTGTTATTGTATTGATGCCTAAAACATTATAATTTCCAATTATAATCTCTACAATGATGATTGCATAGAGCTCAAATTTTTAACTATAGTGCATTTTTTTAGTTGTATCTAAAGAAGAGATGATCCCTAATTGCATTGACCTTACGTATTAGATTTATGTTGTGTGAAATCTTGATTCTGCCTAGCGTGCTTGATCTATTTCTTATAGCTAGTCATTTGATAAAAGAAACATTAAGGGGGTGTTGCTTGAATTATACTAGCCTATTCCAAGGTTACTTAGAAATAGTATTCTTGAAATTTTGATAACATTATTTGATGGATAAAATACTTGAGAAATAGGTCTTCCACATAACCATATCCATTTGGTATTAATAAGGATTGTATCTAGGTAGGTTGTCTTTGATGATAGAGAAGCCTCTAATTCTGATATACCATTCTCCTTTATCAACTCCTTAACCATGTTCTTAGAATGGAGCATATGTCTTAGATGAACTTCTTTAGGAGATAACTATAAAAGTCATATCTTACTCTAGTTCTCAAACCATAGCCAAGTATTTTTTTCCCGAGCCTAATCTTCTATTTAAGTTTCTAGCATAACTTCTCTCTTATCTTGAAAATTTGTTTCATAATCTATGAAGCACATGATTTTATCCTGATTTTCTATAGACTTTTATTTTTAGACAATGTGTATGCAGTTATTGCACCTAAAGTGTCTCTGTATTTATAAGAATCCTCCAGATCCTTTTAACTAGTAGAACCTTATTGATGATTTGTATAAGAATGATTCCCAAATCACCCTCTTCTTTTGGTAATCCTATTTTAAACTATTTAACCTTAGCATATGGTTCTTTTGTAAGAATCCCCAAACTATAAGAAGTTTCTTATCATTCCTTTTAGATCTTTTCTAAGATTCTTTGGTAGCATCATGTGAGAAAAGTAGTAAATATACTTGTTGTTAATTGTGGATATATTGAATTGCAATCAACTTGCAAATGATAAACTTCTATTATACCAATGCCAATTCTCTTATGAAAAGCATCAAACAGAGCCTGATAGTAACTATAGAAGGGTCTTTTGGTTGTGATTGGCACACCTAAGTATGTCAATGAAAGATCTTTGATTTTCAGGTATTAGATTGTAGGGAGCGATTGTGCCGCCCAAATAATTCCTATAGAAATTAACATGTAGCTCTTATCTCCATTTATTAGGAGATCTGAGATCTTATTGAAGAGTTGTAATGAGTTCTTTAGAATGATAACTAATTTTGCATCAGCCTTACAAAACATCAGGGTTTGTTCATTTACACTTTTATTTTTGTTGAAGTTTTTTAATTTTTAATTTTTTTTGTTTCTATTTATAATAAAAATTAAAAAATATTTGGTTGAAATTTGTAAAAAATTGAAAACAAAAATATATTCGGTTAAGATTTACAAAAATAAATTAAAAAATATTTGATTTTATTTTCCTATTTTTATTTTATTCTTATTATACTATTAGATCTTCAATAAATTTTAATTTTTAATGTCTCTTAATATATCAAATTATATTATTAAATTAATTAATTTCCATAATTTTCAAAACAAAAATTTATGAATATTTAATATTTTTAAATTAATTAATTCTTATAAAATATTGAAATGATATTGAATGTTTAAAATGCATTGCATATGAAAAATTAGAAATAAAATTGTTAATATTACATTTACCTTGCTCTACTTTAACTCATACATAAATAGAAGTTAAGACTATAGTTTGAAACGAAAATTGAGATAATAGTTTACTTTTTTCATTATATGTACTAGTTATCTATTCACATTAACATTAAGTGATGAGCAAGATGCATAATAGGGTTTTCTATGTGAGTAAGGATATAGCATTAATACTTAGACAACAATGTTAATATGAAAACAAATAGTAAACTATATAATCTAAATGGAACCAAAAGTACAAATGCCATCATCTTGACTCGGCTATAAGTTTGGACCATAATAACTGATGCGGAAACCCTAAGAAAACAAGGCTCTTGAAACACCCTAATCCTATTGAATCAAAACCACAATCTTTCTATTCTAAGAACATGCTAGATCAAACCCCAAATCATAAGTTTGAGACCCAATCTCAAAGAAATCAGAAATCAATTTGCGTTGCAAGTACTAACTTATTGATGAAAACCAATTTCTTGAAGTAACCTTGAAGACATTCACGTCTCACTTGAAGAATTCAATTCTGAAATTTTATTAATTATCAAATCTATAGTTACAAGAATATAATAAGGTATAAATACCCTTAACTAAGTCCTAACCCCAATAGGAGTGGGTTTGTAGGCCCATTTAATGAAAATTAGGCTAATCCTAACAAATCTAGGAGTATTAAGCCCATTAAGCATAATTTGATCCAAGCCTTTTTAGGAATGGGCTAAACACATTAAAACAAATAAGTCTTAAAATAACCCAAATAAATAAAGAGGGGCATACGAGACTTATTAAGCAACTTTAATAGGCCCACACGCTTGGTTCATAACAAACTAAGCTAAAAAAAACTAAGTTATGTGACTTTTAATGAAAACACATGCTACTAACTAAAAGAACAACCCATAAAAAAGTTCTTGGGCCTAAAATAAGAGATAATAAATAACAAGCCCAAATTATCAAAATGCACCCCCAAACAAAACTTGAGCTTGTGTCCCAAAATGGCTGAGAACTAGCCTCTTCCAATAAAGTCACAAGCTTGGCCGTGCCTTGGTGTTCCTCTATAGATGTTTCGGCCTCTTTACGTACTTGACTTGTGATTTGGGCTTGAATAAAATCTTGCATTGCTTGTTTAAGCCTTGAAGGTTGTTGCGTTGTAATTGGACCACTTGAGATATGTAGCTTGTCAGGTTGATGTGTAAGGCATAGAACTCCATTGCGAAGGCTGGTTATATCATCCCCTCCCTCCTCGAAAGGATTCGTCCTCGAATCAGACCCTATATTATTAAATGGGGAGAGATCAGTAACATTAAAAGTAGCGGATAATTGATACTCACCTGGCAAATCAATCCTATAGGCATTATCATTAATTCTTTCAAGCACTTGGAATGGTCCATCGCCTCTAGGATCTAACTTGGAGTTCCTTTGCTTAGGAAACCTCTCCTTCGTGAAATGCACCTAAATCCATTCTCCAGACTCAAACATCAATAACTTGCACCCTTGATTAGCCTTGTGCACATTTGCTTCATTCTGCTTCTCTATGAACACGCAAAAAGTGACTCAAGAACTTTACATCACGATTTGAAACAATGGTTTTAGGAACACCATGGAAACGCACAACATCCCTAAAGAAAAAACCAACAATATAATTGGCATTATTAGTTTTATAACATGTGATAAAGTGTCCCATTTTACTAAACCTATCAACAACCACAAATATGATATCCCTACCTTTTTTTGTCCTAGGGAGCCCTAATACAAAGTCCATAGATATGTCAGTCCAAGGATGCTTAGGCATAGGCAAAGGAGTATACAAACTATGTTGATGGGTCTTTTATTTCGCTTGTCTACATGCAACACACTTAGAAGAGATTTTTTCAATATCTTTTCTCACGTTAGGCCAATAAAAATGTTCACAAAGTATGTCATATTTCTTTTGAACCCCAAGGTGACCTATCAATCCTCCACAATGTGATTCATGCACAAGTATTTCACGCATAGAGCAAATAGGCACACAAAGCTTATTCTCCCTAAACAAGTACCCATCATGCCTATAAAACTTTTGAAATGCAGCATGCTCACACGCACCATAAACATTCCCAAAATCATAATCCGAAGCATACAAATCTCTAATAAACTCAATTCCAAGCATTTTAGAACTCAAAGTATTAATTAGAGTGTACCTTCTTGATAGTGCATCAGCTACTATATTTTCCTTACCTTGCTTGTTCTTGATCACATATGGAAAAGTTTCAATGAACTATAGCCATTTCGCATGTCGCTTGTTCAACTTACTTTGGCCCTTCAAATGCTTGAGTGATTCATGGTCAGAATGAACCACAAACTTTTTTGTCCATAGATAGTGCTGCCAAGCATCCAATGCTCTCACCAAGGCGTATAGTTCCTTATCACAAGTGGAATAATTCAGTTGTGGCCCATGAAGCTTCTCACTGAAGTATGTAATGGGACACCTATCCTGCATCAAAACAACACCAATACCTACCCCGGAGGCATTACATTCAATCTCAAAAACTTCATTGAAGTTAGGCAAGCTTAAATAGGTGCAGAACACAACTTATCTTTCAAAGCATTAAATGCAAGTTATTGTGCCTCACTCCATTTAAAACCAACATCTTTTTTAATGATTTAAGTTAATAGCGCAGCAATGGTGCTAAAATCTTTCACAAATTGCCTATAAAAACTAGTCAAATCATGAAAACTACGCACATCACCAACAGACTTAGGAGTAGGCCCCGATCTTTGATAGCCTTAACCTTCTCCTCATCAACATGAACACCATAGGCAGAAATAACAAGGCCAAGAAACATAACTTTATCTATGCAAAAAGAATACTTTTTAAGTTTAACATAAAGTTTTTCACACTTAAGTGCCTCTAGTACAGATTTAAGATGTCAGATATGCTCATCAACGCTTTTGCTGTAAATCAAAATATCATCAAAATATACAACCACAAACTTGCCAATAAATTTACGCAAAACATGGTTCATCAATCTCATCAAAGTGCTAGGTGCATTTGTCAAACCAAAAGGCATGACCAACCATTCATATAAACCATATTTAGTTTTAAAGGTTGTTTTCCATTCATCTCCTACTTTCATCCTAATTTGATGATAGTAACTCATAAGGTCAATCTTTGTAAAGAAACAAGCACCATGTAATTCAGCAAGCATATCATCTAATCTAGGAATTAGATGGCGATACTTTACCGTTATCTTATTCACTTCCCTACAATCCACACAAATACGCCAAGTCCCATCTTTCTTTGGCACTAATAATACTGGAACTACACATGGGCTTAAACTTTCTCTCACGTGCCCCCTCTCTAAAAGCTCCTCCACTTGCTTTTGAAGCTCCTTTTTCTCCTTAGGATTACTCCTATAAGCTGGGCAGTTTGGAATTTGAACTCCTGGCACAAAATCTATCTGGTGTTCAATACCTCTCAAAGGTGGAAGTCCCTTGGCCATTTTATCTGGAAAGACATATGAGTATTCCTACAAAACCGATTTAATAATACTAGGTACAGAAGAGTCAAGGTTAGCCTCATTATAAAGAATTTCTCTATAGTTAAGCAAAATTAAAGGCTTACGTGTGTACAACACTTGGCTCAAATCTCTTGTTTTTGCAAAGAAAGTACTTTTCTTTTCACTCAACTCTCTTTTTTCTATTGCACTTCCTTATATTGTTTTCTCACTTGTGCAATCTCTCTCAATTAAGCCTTTATTTTAATTTTTTTGAATGGCTTCTTTTCCTTTTTTTTTCAAACTCCTAACCTGCCTTTGTTTATGTTCTTCCATGGCTTTTGCAAGCCTTATTTGATCCTCATGAACCTCCTTTAGTTTTAGAGGTGCCAAAATGAAGGTTTGATCGCCCATCTTGAATGAGTACCTGTTCTTAAAGCCATCATGTATCACATGCCTACCACATTGCCAAGGCCTCCCCAACGATATTTGACTCGCCCGCAGTGGTACTACATCACACAAAACCTCATCAGAATACCTCCTAATGGAGAATGCAACCTTCACTTGCTTATGTACCCTTACTTCTCCACATTCATTGAGCCATTATAGCTTGTATAGGCTAGGATGTTTAATAATAAATAACCCCAACTTCTCAACCAAAATTGTACTAGCCACATTTATGTAGCTCCCTCCATCAATTATCACACTAAATATCTTACCATTGATTAAGCAACATGTATGGGAAGATGTTTTCCCTCTGCTCATCTACTTCTACCTTCTCCTGCACATTGAGAGCACGCCTAACCACAAGGGCTTCGGCTTGGACAGGTTCCTCTACCTCCACATCACTGTAATCCTCAAACTCGTCCTCCTCCTCAAAGTCTTCCTCCTCTGGTTCATACTGAGGTGGTGGTCTACGAGATGGTGGTTGCTGCTGGCGTACACCTGCACGCCTCCCCTGAGGTTCCTCACATCTCTCTTGTTTGAGCTCATCCATCTGTCTCCTAATCTCAGTTAAGGCTAGATTGAATCTCTCAAATTGTTGTTGCATGGCTCTCAAGAAAAAAAAAACGATATTTACATCTCCCTCTTGGTTGTTATCATTACTACCTCCCTGTGACATTGTACATAAAATGATATACCCGCAAAAACAAGTTTATTAATAAATAACGTCACACACTCCCTCACGTGTTTCCCTCAAAATGATGTCACTCCCTCGTATTTAAGTCGTAGCAATGACTCCCTCAAATAAGCTCACACACTCTTGCCTTTTACCAGTCAAGTGATGTCTTTAAAGTTACTTTTCAGAAATCAATTCAGCAAAATTAAGCAAACAACAAACAACACAAATTAATTGGAAAGAACAAGTAAATCCTAACAAGAAACGAAATAAGAACAATTTTAGAAGCAAAGTAATGCACGGACAGAAATAAAATAGTATTAACATACACGGATGGAAAAGATGTGTATGCAATGATTCTTGGTTATAATTGAACAATATGAATGCAAGATTGTTCAATTCAATGTAATGGAAGCAAAGAAAGGCACAAGTAAGATAGTAAACTAAGAATCAAAGAAAGACACTCAATATATTATAAAACTCAACAAAAACTCGATAGCTCAAAAACAAATTTCAAATCTACCCAAGGTTTAAAATAGGCAACTCAACATGTTTTTCAATAGTTTTTTTTTTGCTGCTGCTCACTTTTTTTTGTACCGTTCAGTTTTTTTCGCTTCTGTTTACTCTTTTTTCAGTGTTGTTCTTTTTTTGGTGCTGTTCATGTTTTTTTGATATTGTTCTTTTTTGGTACTGTTCACTTTTTTGGATTACTATTCACGGGGTACTGTTCACGGGTTACTATTCACAGTACTTTTTTTCAAAGAAACAAATAAGAAAAACACAATAAAGATACATATGGGTTCAATAGAATTAAGTCAAAGCTTTGATACCAAGATGATATGGCAACCCGAAGAAAACAAGGTTCTTGAAACTCCCTAATTTTATTGAATCAAAATCCTAATCTTTCTCTTCTACAACCATGCTAAATCAAACCCCAAATCATAAGTTTGAGACCTAATCTCAAAGAAATTAGAAATCAATTTACGTTGTAAATACTTATTTATTGATACAAATCAATTTCTTGAAGCAACCATGAAAACATTCACGCCTCCTTTGAAGAACTCACTTCTGAAATTTTATTAATCATACAAATCTAGGGTTACAAGGTTATAATAGGTATAAATACCCTTGACCAAGTCCTAACCCTAATAGGAATGGGTTTACAAGCCCATTGAATGAAAGGCTAATCCTAACAAATCTACTGGTATCTAGCTCATTAAACCTAATTTGATCTAAGTCCTTTTAGGAAGGGGCTAAACACATTAAAACAAATAAATACGTCCATAAATGAGTACTTGGGCCTAAAATAAGAGAAAACAAATAACAAGCCCAAATTATCAAAAATGAGCCTAAATAACTAAGTGTTAGCCTCTTTCAACGCCTCCTCTGATAAAGTCACAAGCTTGGGCATGCCTTAGTGTCCCTCTATAGATGTTTCGGCCTCCTCATATACTTGACTTGTGATTTGGGCTTACACAAAAGCTTGCATTGCTTGTTTAAGCCTTGAAGCTTGTTGCATTGTAATTCGACCACTTGACATGTATAGCTTGTCAAGTTGATGTGTAAGGTGTGGAACTCCATTGTTAAGGCTGGTTATATCAATATGATACATATATTAGGGATAACCTATGATTTAGGTGTTGGGGAGGGGGAGTGAGAGTATACCATGATGAAATCTATGATTTGTGATTGGACTTATAGATACTATGATTCATATATTTATTTTTCAGCTTTTATAGAATGGGAAAAAAGTACTGTAAAAAAAAAGAAATATTTTATTTGATGTTCTTGTTAAAATAAAAAATTGAATTAAAAAATAAAAAATGATGGATTGATTGAAAAGGATATTATTTGAATCAAGTGAATTTTGAGACTAACTAGTTAAATTTTGTGTGGATAAATTTGTATGATTTTCTTTAATTTGTTTAACCTAAAAACTGTATTTTTCTATATCTTTATCTAAGTCACGTTACAACTCTTATCAAGTCTCTTTGATTTGTACATTAAATTTATTTTTTGTTAGTGGTAGATGTAACGTCCCAAATTAGGCGTTAGAATATTAAAGAAATTTATTACGTTTTATGCTTGCTATTTGAACATTGCTAAATTGTGCATAAGCATTTTGGCATGCATTCATGACATTTTTCGGGTAAATTAGTTTAATAAGATTTCTGATTTATTCGGACTGTATTAATATAATTTTGGCAATTTTCGTATACTTTGAATATTTTTAAAAATTGTTGGTGAATTATTTTTGATGTGAATATTTATTTGGAGAGTCATATTATTGTTTTAGAATTTTGGAAATTATAGGAAATTTTTCTAAAATTTTGGGGTATTTTATTTTTTAGATTAACCATAGAATATTAATAAATAAATAATATATTAATAAAACTCCTAAAATAATGACCACATATATTGTGACATTTAGGCTAAATAACGTAGTGATAAATGGCACTTGGGAGTGGAGACTAGTGTAAAACATGCAAACCTCCACGCAACACATACATGTCTCTCATGCAAAACAACACCTGTGTTATCTCATACTTTGGTTTGAATATAATAAAAGCCTTCGGAAGTTGTTCTTACTGCTTGAACCACCGAAATCAAACTCTACTTCTCGCTCTCACTGTTGGCATTTCTGAATCAAGTAAGTCATAATGTTTACAGTATAAAATATATATATATATATACATGCATAAGAGGTTTGAGCAGTATAGGTTTGATGTGTGGATGTGATGTATGGAGTAGATGAAGAAGTTATGAAGTGTAGGAAATATATTCATACCTTGTATACTCTGTTCTTGGTTTACAGAAATATATGTAAGTTGTTTCTTTACTATGCACGTGTATGTATCTATGGGTACGTATAGATATGAGTTTAAGCAGGAAGTGTGTCGAGACTGTGTAGTTTTGAGTTTAATGAAGATTAGTAAATAATGATAATAACAGAAATAAATGTTGGATGTCGATGATGCTCTGTTCTTTTCTTGTTATTATACATTAATATTTTTGGAAGGTTAAACGTGTTGGCTGGTAAGGAAAATGATTTTGGTAGGTTGGAATGAGTTAAGTGAGGTGTAGGAGTAGATAAGAAATGAAAGAAAATGCGAAGGATGAAAATATGAGAAATGGAAAGTATACAGTAGAGAGAGAGAGATAGAGAAAGTTGAAATGTTAGTTTTGTGATCTTTGGAGTATAAAGTTGTTTCTGATGATTTTGATAGGTTAGAAAAGATGAATGGGTTGGTTTTAAAGTGAAGAAGTTAAAGAAAAAAAAGAAAGAAAACTCTGCTGTTACGTATGGGTTGGTGAAGAAGAAGATGAACAGTGTTATAAGTTGACTTGTTGTGGTGTATAAGTCGACTTACATCAATGTTTTGCGTAAAAACTTCATTTCCGCTCTTTAATAAGTCGAGTTATGCAGTGTAAGTCGACTTGTGTAGTGTAAGTAGACTTGTGTAAGTCGACTTGTGTAGTGTAAGTCGACTTGTGTGTGCTTCAGCGGATATATTCCAGTTAAACTTCAATCTTTGAAATCCCAATCCGCAATCTTCACAATTATCATCTTTTGCACATTTTGTGATGTGAATTATGGAGTAATCCCGGAAATTTGTCATAAACATGCATCATACATTAGTGAATTTTTAATCATGCACAATAGTGATTTGTATCTGTGTTCCCTATTATAGAGGAACGACCACTGTTAGATATTGCCGGGACTTCGAGGCAATAAACAGTAAGGGCAATTTAGGTAAGTAATATAGGTAAGAAATTTCAGTAAGTAATTTAGGTAAGTAATTTTTGATGATAAATTTTGTGAGTCAACCTAGATGATTTCTAGGATTGATTTAATTTGATTTGTTCCGCTTCCCCGAACTTAAGTTGTCCGAGGAGCTCAATATTCGGGATTGTATTGGAAGTGCTATTTGCCTGCACATGAAATGTCTGAAATGACCATGTTTTATTTTAAAACTGTTAAGTCCTAGTTGTGGGTAAATAGGCATGCCTAGAAGGGTCTGCAGCTGCTCCTGTGACACTTTGGTGTCTCCTGTATTGACACTTCGTTGTCTCTTGTATTGACACTTTGGTGTCTCCTAATACCGGGACATATGTCTCTCCTGCTGATACCAAGTATGGTATCTCTTGTATAAGTCCCGTTACCCACTTTTGTTCATGGATTTATAGTTTGTTTTGTTCTGTATTCTGATATCTGTCTGATTCTGACATAAGCTGAATTATGTTATGATTCTGAGGGATTTATAACCTTTTGTGTTCTGCTGTTCTGTTTAGTATAAAAATCTGTTCTGAAATGCATTCTTTATGTTTACTGAAATCAGTTAATATAGATTAGTTATTATTCACTAAGCTATATGCTTAGCACGATGGATTTGCCCCGTGTAGGTTTGGAGTGAAGAGTAAAGACTGGGACGAGTCAACTGCATTGGCCAAAGGAGTCTATTTTTATACTGCTCGATAATGTATTTTGTTTCGTTTGTTTGGGCCTGTAAATATTCTTTGGATTTTTGTTTCTAAAATTACGATATGTATTATATGTGTGTTTGAGATTCTAAAAATGTAAGTGTGATGTTTGGTTTTGTTTGTCCTGCTTTGGATGGCATCCATGTATCCTCCCAGGGGGTATGTGGGTGTTACAAATCGCTCCTCTTGCACCTCGCTTATAGACTTCTACTCTTTCCCAGTCTCCTCTTGCACACAAACTCTTGCTCCCTTTAGATCTGGGTCGTCACGCCTCCTAAAGCTCGCAGACGAACTCTTGTTTGGTAAATAGTTGATCAGCTTTTTTTTTCGAATTGTAGATATTTGAGTGTTTGATCATGTCAAACTACTGATAATTATATTTGGTAATCAGTTAATTAGTTTAACAAATTGAACCCAATCTGCTATTTATAAAAATGTTCATATAAGGAATTTTTTGCTCCGACGATTGAGAAATTAAAGGATGAAACGATGATTGCGCCCAAAAATTATTACAAATTACTCAAGTTGTTATCTTTTATAATTACTTTTCCTTCAACAAACACTAGGATCCTAAACTTCACCCATACATTGCAAGTAATATGGAGGAAGAATGTAGTAATAATAGTAATATTATTATTTTTATTATTTATTATCATTATTATATATTCTATATTTTTATTAGAGTTATAAACTTAATTTTTGTGAAATTAAAATCTAAAATATAAATTCTTATGGGACTATTTAAAGAAATCCTAACATATAATATTTATGTTCTTATAAAGTTTTTTTTAAGTCATGCCCATAATTCATTTTACATATAAACAACTGATACTAAACAGTTAATTTTACCATAAATCTTTAAATAAACAACTAGCACTATTCATTGGTCAAATCAACCTATATAATTCGTTGTCAACTAACTGCTGATAAAATCAGTTAACAGCTAATGTAATCGACTAATTGTCAAAGAGATCCTATATGATTATATACTAAAAAAGCTGATCCTATGTTATAAATTAAAAGAACGGAGTACTAATTTGATAAATCTTACTATACTAATTAACAATAATTTTGGAAATTAAATGGACTGCCCCCACAATATATAGTTGGAGTGTTCAAAAGTCAAATCGTCTCATTGTTGTATTCTAAATTTCCGCCAAACAACTAATTTATTTATTTATTTTTAAGAACTGGACAGCCTCCAATTAGACTAATTAAAGTCCTTCCTCGTCCACTTATAACGTGTGGACTATGTTGGGCAACCAATGTATGATCAAAAGAAGAGGGGAAAAAAAAAGTGGTGGTCAAATATTTTTTTTTTCTCTCTTTGTCTCATAAAGGAATGCTCGTAAGTTTTGACCATATGTAAGAGACCCTCATTGACATGTATATAGTCGAGGTTAATGCAGTATTTCTTCTTGTTTGAAGAACATGAACAGTAATTCTAAGTCAAGTCTTAGCTCAAGGGTCAATAGTGGCAAGCAAGAACATGGTCGAAGACGAGAAATTATCATACATAAGACTCTCATAAATACCGTAACGTGTATCCAAGAAAATGGGAGCTATTGATATAATATTATTGAGTAATTAGTTTGATAATACCATCCTGATCAGGATAATGCATCTCTCACCAATGCCCAAAGCTGATGTTCTTAATCATAAATAATACTTTAGAATTGCTTGAACCAATCAGACTAATTTTTAATTACAGGGGGGATAAATTAAATGGCAAAAAAATAGGTGCAGGTGGAACTTTTTTTTCAATGGGTGAACATTCCCAGCCAGCTTCCTTGGAGTTATAAGTTAAATGGAAATGCTTAGGAACCCAATTTTCGCCTTTGGATTCTCTTTCTTTCGCAAGTTCTCTTTGCTTCGACTCAACACTGTTCTTTGCTTCTCTTGCTTCAGACCAGTTTTGGCTCATAATCCCTCTGCTTACCTCGTTCCAAACAACACACGATTCTGTTGGAGAAATTCCCTATCAAGCAAGCAGTATCAACTATTACAAATTAGATCTTGCATTTCTATATTGAAGATCTAGTAGCTCAAAGCGGAGATACACAACATGTGGAATAATATAACTGATTACCCTTGAATCTCTTATTTCAGGAGCTTTCAGCCTTGTAAGCACCTCTTTTGCATCGTATATTATCATTTCCTCACCGCTAGCCACATCTTTTGCTTTCACAGTACTGC
>JANZLX010168841.1:0-13578 GCA_025531955.1 Erythroxylum orinocense
CACACAGCCCCTCACATTCACTTTCAATTCAAAATTCAACACTCTTCTAAGCAAAATTAGACAACACCTATTTCACAAGAAATCTTAGCCATTCAACTCAAGTTTAATTTGGTCTAAACCTTACCTCATTTGCTTAACCACACAATTAGTTAGAGCAAAAACATTAAACCATGTACAAATGACAATTTCCAACATTGATACTCAAGTCAATTCTTTTCATTCCCATGTCAATTCTACTTCAATGAGCACCCATTTTATCTAAGAATCAGCCACTATTCCACTTCCAACTTTCACTTACATACTTAGGCACAAATTGGCAGCACTTATCAATTTTCTTTCCTTAATCTATCATTCCAAAAATCAAGCTAAAACCAATCTAAACCATGTTCATTCACTTACCCTCACACAACATACATTTATACCCAAATAATCAAGCCATAGGTTTCATGTAATGAACAATAATTTCTAATCATGCATCCAACCACTATAACTTAAAAATCATAATGGAAGTCTTACCTAATTCAAGCTTTAACTCTTCAATTCATCAATTACTTCAAACTATACCAATTCTCTACCTCATACGACCATCACTTACACAAGGCTTAAGGTGGATACTTTTCTTTGTTTAACAAAGAAGAGCCTTGGTTTTAGGTGATGAAGAGAAGCAATTTTGCAAGGAGGAGGCCACCCACGAAAGAGAAAACCAAGAAGGAGAAGAGAAAAGGAAGGTTTTCGGTTAGATGGGAAAATGAAGCAATAAATCATCTTTTCCTCCTTTTCACTTAGAAGCACCGAGAATGGCACAAGCATTTAATGAAGGTGAGAGGTGTCTCAAGACACTTGGCAAGTTTTTAAGAACAAAGACAAAAGAAGAAAAGTCAAAGATAGAAACATAATCCAAATAATAGAAAAATAAAAATCAAATTGTCAAACCATTTGCAAGGGTCCCAATTTCGGTTCCAACAATAGTGTACCCAATAGTCCAGTCCCATTTGATAGCAATTTTCGCTACCGAAAATCGATCGGTTCGCCACTTGGCGATTTGTTCGGTCCGAAAATTTTCTCCGAAAAAATCCAAAAAAATTTCTAAAAATTCCTTAAAATATAAAACATACAAAAATGCAGTCCAATAAATTTTTCAAATACAATTTCCATATTAATCACAATAAAATGCCGTTTAGGCCCAATACCGGGAAATAATCATGAATGCATGTACAGATATTTTATGTGCAAAAATTCACTGTTTGTACATACCAGTATGCATAACAATGCCAAATCAGTCCTAATCACGATCACCCCTAGTCAAATTATTATTTTACCCTTCTCGTCGGGGGTGGGATGTTACAATATTAAACAAAGTGTCCAGCAATTCTAGCAAGAAATGATGCAATTCCAACAAGATACAAGGTTTGGACTCCAAAACGTGGCAAGCCAGATGGGTTAAACTGCGGAAGCTCTCGACTGCCTTGAATCACAAAATAAAGAGAAGCAACCACCTTAACCTGAGGTGTACCCAAGGGACTTTAGTATGGAAACCTTATAGAGTGAAGAGGAGCTTGAGAATCTTGAGTGTACTACTCAAGAAATTGCTTGTGTCGAAGAAATGGAGAAGGAGCTCGAACCAGAAGAGGATACATCTTTTCGCTCGAACGTAAATACTGAATTCCAATTCGTTGTTAAGACTGACTTTTTACCTTTACCTAATAGGTTAAAGAAATTAAACAAGGATGAACAACGTGAAGAGTCATTTGAAATATTTCCTGAAAGCATGGACTCAATAAAGATTGAGATTTTGAAGATAAGGAATATTCTGAATATGATGGATTATCAACCAAAGCCCTATCTTGAACAACCTCACGTGCAAGTGGCTCAAATTGTGACACTAGAAGATTATAATTTCATCACGTGAGGAGAAAAATAGAGTCGAGCCAACGAAACTAAACAAAGTCACTTCTTGGGAGGTAACTCAAAGGAAGTTAATTTCTTTTCTTTACATTTTCGCATTTCTTTTTATATGCATGTTTTTAATTTTTCTTTTTTTCAAATTTTTAACAAAATGAGAGAGAGAATAAACAAATAATCAAACATTTTCTCTTTTTTCTATTTCTTTTAGGATTATATAGTCCTGATTAAAAAGTGAATTGACTAGAAAAATTCATGGCAAATTTGGCATTTACTTTTACACTTGTGATTGGTCAACGTGCATTATCTTTAGAATAGTAGTGACTAGTGGTAGACAAAGCCAGTGAGATTTTGAGCCTTTATAGACTGACAAATCCATATCAGTCTCATTGTCTTTTGTTTCTGTGTGACATTCATGACATGTACACCCTAACTTTCCTTTAATTTTCTATTCAAGACCACATTTTTATCATATACATTAACATAAAAATGATGAGGCTTTCTTTGTTTTTCCGAAATACATTAGCCAAATAGCCTATCTATTATATTATTTTCCTTTTGATAAGCCCCTTTGAGCTTTATTAACCTTTCTTTGTGTACTAACTACATTACATGCTTTTAAACTCAACCAAATGTCCTATCCAAGCTATAAAGCTAATCAAGCATTTGTTATTGTTGAGTTTATGGATGTGCAAACTTTTAAGTGTGGGGGTATGCATATGTATGGGATTGTTATAATTGTTGGGATTTATGTCTTATCATTAAAATTCCCAAGCTGATGTAGTTTCTTTCAATTTTTATATGAAAAAAAAGAAAAAAAGAAAAGCAAAAGAAAAGAAAAGGAAAGGAAAAATTTTAAATAAAATATCAAAGAGGAAGTGGATATGTGTTGAAAGTTGTTTATGATTAGTCTTTCCTCCTAAAGATATATTGAATGAGTTATTTAACTATGTTGGATATGAGGTGGATGTTGTTTTCAATAGTCACTCCATATGGTTACAAAGTCTTGTTTATGATCAACTTTTGTGAGTGGTTTATGCTTCATATGGTTTGTGTGCGAAAGCTTGAGTTTGAGTTGTGAAATATCATTTTTGCATTCATCATAGTTGATGTACACAATTATGAGTGAATGTTGGTTTTTACACTTAATGGTATATTGAGTGTTTTTTTGTTTCACTAGCTTTAATGACTTTTATGCTACTTTACCCTAATACATCTCACCTCACCCTTTCTCACATTACACCTTAAAAAGTCCTTTGATTCATGATTATGCTTGTGAACCTGCATAATCCTTAGTGGTGGAAAAATGAAATAATATGCAAAGTTCTGGAATGTCATGATCATAAATAGTGTTGAGTGTACCTATGGATATATCTTATTTAAACACATTTTTCAAGTCTACCTCTAGATTGCTCAGTTTCTAAAGGTGATGAATGTTGATTGATCATGAGCAGAAGGTTTGAATGTTAGGTTCTTGCTATGGTTTTTGAAAATCATTCATTTTTGCTCATGATTATTTATTCTTAGAACATATAGAAAATGAGTAAATGTTTTTGGGTCTATGATCTTAATTTTGATGTATTTCCTGATGACGGTTAAAAGTTAAGTGTGGGGGAAACTGATATGTGCTTAATTGATAATGAATTTATTATATAACACTTAGTGATTATTACTATGAAAATGCTTAAGATACTCACTTTAGTTCATTTTTGGTTTTAGGCATAATTCAAAAGCAAAAGAGCTAAGGTGAGTTGAAAGTACTATATTTGAGCCATTTTTCGAAGATACACACTCACTTGTCTTCATGGGGCAAGAACAATAAGGATTAGAGCAAGAGAAGACAATAAAATGCTAAAAGAATTGAAGAATTATGTAGTCATGGCCATAAGATGCATCTCATGGTCATAAAAATTTTGTCACGATCGTGAAAGGTGTGTCACACCCATGACATGGAGTGTCATGGTTGTACAGGCGTGACAACCTATGTTAGGCCCGAGCAATGTGTCACACGGCCTTGAGACACCACTCACAGTCGTGAGACACTACTAGCTCACCAAAATACTTTTTGGTATAAAAAACGATGTTTTGTGATGATAGAGGGTTATGTTTTCATATGTGAGAAGTTTGAAGAGCCAAAAGAGAGGTTTTAGGAGAATGATGAGGGGCAAATCTCTCATCCTTTGGAGACCTATGGAGAGCTAGACATTCCGATGCCAGTTTGGAGGTGACATCGACATTAACGACCTGGTTAAGCATTTCTCTCACTGTTGTTGTTCTTTCTCTTCGGGATTGATTGTGTTATCCTATGTTTAATGTTTGGGTGTTATGTGATACTGATTGAATGCTCTATTTGATTATTTTTATGTAAGAACTCATTGCTAGAATTTCAATATAATCCGTAATTGTTATATTTGAGATTCATTTGTAGCAACTAAATGGTTCATAATCATTAGGAATAACATAACCCAAGTCAAATATAACATCCCGTTTTCATATTAAGGGTTAAAACTCTAGATTTCTGTAATTGAGAAATAACAATGAGAGAATAGAAAAATGCATTTCATGCTCAAGAGCATAATGTTAGCATACACACATGTGAATTTGATTGTTGCACACATTACAATGAATTGTTCATGCACTCATTTGACATTTTCAGGGTATAAATGATTGGTTTAATGCGATTATAATGTGAATTATGGATTATGTGTCTTAAAAATTGAGTTAGAGTGTATGAGTAGCGAATTAGAATTTTTGGTAAAATATGAAAAATTTCCAAAATTTAAGGGTATTTTTGGATTAAAAAAATGTTAAGTGGCAAAACAATTGATAAATGGAAGTAGAAATAAGAGTCAAATGGTAATGGAAATTTTATAAATGACATTGGGATTTAATAATAAGTGTCATTGAAAATTGGGAGAAAATTGGGTTGAAAATTGGAGACAAATAGACTAGCTTATTAAAAGACCAAAATGAAACCATAGGAAAGTGACAAGTGTCACTACCACTCACTACTTGCTATTCTTTTACCTAAATTAAAGACCATATTATGGTCTTTCACTTTTCATTTACGACACTTGCTTCTTTTCTTTATTTTGTTCATTTGCTTTCATCTTCTCATTCGTCTCTCCATCTACGAAACTCTTACCACCCTTAACATGTTAATTTTTGTCCAACTCTTTCACTTTGTTTCTTCAAGATTTGTTGTCTTCTCCATCTTGTTACTAAAAGACCTAACCCTTCTACCTTGAATCATGATGATAATCGTGTTTATGATTATATATTTAGTTTTAAGATCACATTAAATCGTTAATTGTAATTAATCATACGTAATATGATAAAATCTACCCACAGGAATTTTGTTATATTTGTATAATTAATTAGGATAAAATATCAGATTATATTTCTTAATCTACCCACAGGAATTAAGAAAAGGAACATAATTCAATAATTTTGTCATAAAGTTATAGATGAATCTAATTGAGTAGAACTTTAGCCTACAGGCAAGTCTTATGTCACTAGATTCATCTATTAAAAGCATGATTTACATTGGTAAAGCATGAATTATTATTGGTCTCAAATTATATATAACAAGCATATATTTTTATTTTTGAATTTGTAGTTACTCAAACTGTGAATATTTCTGATATTAAGTGTGATATTCCCGAATTGAGAGGTGACAACTATAAGGTGTGGAAGGAGAGAATTCTACTTCATTTGGGTTGGATGGATATAGACTATGCTATTAGGAAGGATGAACCGCCGAGTATGACTGAAACCAACACTCCAGACGTTGTTGCTCTTTATGAAAAATGGGAGAGATCTAATCACCTCTCCGTAATGTTCATAAAGATCAAAATATCTGCTGGTATTCGTAGTTATGTCGAACATCATAATAATGTACGAGATCTATTGAAGGCCATTGATGAGCAATTCGCTACATCTGATAAGGCCCTTGCCAGCACCTTGATTATTCACTTATCATCCTTGAAGCTCACTGGAATAAAGGGCGTACATGATCATATCATACGCATGAGGGACATAGTGGCTCAACTGAAAGCCTTGGAGGTTACTACATCGGAATCTTTCCTGGTACATTACATTTTGTGCACTTTACCCCAACAATACGATCCTTTTAAAATCTCGTATAACACACATAAGGACAAGTGGTCAATCAGTAAATTGTTGACCATGTGTATGCAAGAAGAGGAGAGGTTGTTGATGGAAGAGGGTGAAAGGGTGATTATGACTATTTCAGAAAAAAAAAAAGAGATAGGATGATGTCAAAAACAAGCGAAAAGGTAAAATTTCTCCTCAATCCAATATAAAGAAACCATCAAAGTGTTTCTTCTGCAAGAAGAAGGGACACATGAAGCAAGATTGTGTTAAATTTAAGAACTCGCTTGAAAAGAAAGATACTCTAATTTCATTTGTTTGTTATGAATCTAATATGGTTAATGTTAATCATAACACATGGTGGATTGATTCTAATTCTACAATCCATGTTTCAAATACCTTGCAGGGTATGCAAAACCTAAGGAAGTTGGTGGGAAGTGAACAATACATCTATTCAGGATGGAAGACGAGTTCACATGTGGAAGCCATTGGCACTTGCAGTGGCTTTATTTTATGTTTGGAAAAGACCTTTTATGTTCCAAAATTCTCTATAAATTTGATTTTTGTATCAAGACTTGTACCTTCTAGTTTTTCTTTTAACTTTTCAGATTCTAGTTTCAGTTTATGTAATGGATTTGAAGTTATTGGTTATGATACATTATCTGATGGTCTTTATTCCATTCAGTTACAAAATGATGATGCTTATAATTCGATGCATGTCACTGCTGGATTGAAACAATGTGTTGTGAATGAAGAATCTTCTATGTTATGGCACCGTAGATTAAGACACATCTCCATTGAGAGAATTAAGAGAATAGTAAATGAAGGGGTACTTATTACTTTGGATTTTGGATTTTGCTGATTTTGAGATTTACGTGAATTACATTAAGGTTCAGCAAACTAACAAGTCTAAAAGGGGTGCCAAGAGGAGTACAAACCTATTAGAAATCATACATATAGATATTTTTTGTCCAAATATGGATGCAATTAGTCCGAAATACTTTAGCATCTTCATAGACTATTATTCACAATATATGTATCTCTACTTACTTCGTTCTAAGGAAGAAGCTTTGGATGCCTTTAAAATGTTTAAGGCTGAAGTGGAGAATCAATGGGAAAAACTGATTAAAATTGTGAGGTCAGATAGAGGTGGAGCGTACTATGGTAGATATACTAAAAGTGGACAAGCGCTTGATCCTTTTACAATTTTTCTTAAAAAACATGGGATTGTTGCCCAGTACACCATGCCTGGTTCTCTGGATCAGAATGGTATGACAGAAAGAAGAGACCAAACCTTAATGGATATGGTGAGAAGTATAAGGAGTAACACAAAACATCCTCAATTCCTGTGAATTGAAGCTCTAAAGTTGTGTATATATTAAACCGAGTTTCAACCAAGGCTATCTCAAAGACACCTTTTGAGTTATTTAAGGGTTGGAAACCAAGTTTTATGCATATACGCGTTTGGGGATGCCCGTCTGAAGTGAGAATTTACAACTCACAAGAGAAGAAGCTAGACCCAAGGACTATTAGGGGTATTTCATTGGATATGTTGAAAGGTCTAAGGGTATAGATTCTATTATCCATCTCACAACACTAGAATTGTGGAATCAAGAAATGCAAAATTTCTTAAGAATGACTTGATCAGTGGGAGTGGTCAATTTCAAGACATAGTTTTTGAAAAAGGTCATTAT
Organism: Erythroxylum orinocense; assembly: GCA_025531955.1. Classification (NCBI taxonomy): domain Eukaryota; kingdom Viridiplantae; phylum Streptophyta; class Magnoliopsida; order Malpighiales; family Erythroxylaceae; genus Erythroxylum; species Erythroxylum orinocense. Next base: position 7,710 of record JANZLX010168841.1, read on the forward strand.
GAAGCTCAGCCTTCTAGTTCAAGTGATAGATTAATTGTCATTCACACCCCTCAAGTTGAAACGAGTGTTGGACAACTAATTACTAAAGCTCCACAAGCTGTTAATACCAATCCAATAGATTAAGTTGTAAATGAGAAACAACCAGAAATTGTTGAGCAACCAGTTGAACAATTGGTTGAGCAACAGGTTCTTCGTGAGGATGATGATACAACATTGAGGAGATCTACTAGTGTTAGAAGTTCAGTAATACCTATTAATTATATAGTGTATCTACAAGAGTCAGAATACAATATTGGAGTCGAAAATGATCCTGAAATGTATTCACAGGCCAGAGTTCTAAGGAATTGGACTTGTGGTATAATGCTATGAAAGATTAGATGGATTATACGGCATCTAACCAAGTCTGGGATCTCGTTGAGTTGCCAAATGATATGAAAGCCATTGGATGTAAATGGGTATTTAAGAAAAAGAAAGACTTATAAGGCAACATTGAGAGACATAAAGTAAGACTTGTTATCAAAGGGTTCACTCAAAGGGAAGGAATCGACTATACGGAACCATTTTCTCCTATATCTAAGAAAGATTCTTTTTATGTAATCATGACATTGGTAGCTCATTTTGATTTCGAGTTACATCAAATGGATGTGAAAACGACTTTCCTCAATGGTGAGCTAGAGGAAGAAATTTACATGAAATAACCTGAAAGATTCTCCTTTAGTGATGGTGAGCATTTAGTCTGCAAGTTTAATAAATCTATATATGGATTAAAACAAGCCTCCCGATAGTGGTATTTAAAATTCTATAAGGTTATCACTTCATTCGGTTTTGAAGAAAATATAATGGACTAATGTTTATACCAAAGGTCAGTGGGAGTAAGACTTATTGTCTTGTGTTATACGTGGATGACAATTTACTTGCAACTAATGATAAGGGTTTGCTATATGAGGTGAAACAATTTCTCTCAAAGAATTTTGATATGAAAGATATGGTTTAGGCATTTTATGTTATTGGCATCAAGATGAGAAAGATCTCAAGGCATTTTGGGTTTGTCTTAAAAGACCTATATCAACAAAGTTTTAAAGAGATTTCAGATAAAAGATTGTACACTAAGTGTAGCACCCATAGTGAAGGTTGATAGATTCAGTTTGAATCAATGCCCGAAGAATGATTTTGAACGGGAACATATGAAGAACATTCCATATGCTTCAGCTGTTAGAAACCTTATGTAAGCTCATGTCTGCACCCGACCTGACATCGCATATGCTATTCGAATGTTAGGTAGATATCAGAGTAATCTAGTTGTTGATTGCTGGAAAGCTACAAAGAAGGTTATAAGATATCTTCATGGCACAAAAGACTGCATGCTTATGTACAGGCGAACTGAGAACCTGGAAGTAGTTGGATACTCCGATTCAAACTTTGCTAGCTGCATTAATTCAAAAAAATCAACATCTGGTTATATTTTCATGTTAGCTGATGGAGTTATATCTTGGAGAAGTGTCAAGTGAACCTTGATTGCTACTTTCATTATAGAGGCTGAGTTCGTATCATGTTTTGAGGTCACCTTGCATGGTATATGGTTGAAGAGTTTCATATATGGGCTTAGAGTAGTTGATTTAATTTCTAAGCCTTTAAGGTTGTACTGCAACAACTCAGCTACGGTCTTTATTGCTAAAAATAACAAGATTGGAAGTCGAAGTAAGGATATCGACATTAAATATTTAGCCATGAGAGAACGTGTTAAGGAAAGGAAAGTTGTCATAGAGCACATTAGCATTGATTTGATGATTGCAAATCGTTTAACTAAAGGCATGCCACCTAAGCAGTTTAAGGATCACGTAGTGCAAATGGGACTTAGTTCCATAATATGATTTTTTATTGTACATTTGTTGCTTCAATGGAACTCTTATTTAATTTGATGTTTTTTCATATGTTTTTGTGCAAACATATATTTGATTGGTTTTGAGAAATATCATCTAATTTATACCTAGAATAAACATATGGTTTATTCATTAAATTTGAGGGCTAGTAATGAAAAATTTCATATATGTAATACACGGAAGATAATACTCACTATAAGAATACATATCGCCATAATTCATATATTTAGTTTCTTGTTAAGTTTGATATTGGGTTAAATGGATCAAGTGAAAGAATGCAATTTTTTTTTTCAAATCTTCCTACTATTCTTACCGTTGAGATTATGATCCATTTAATGTTTAACCCTTAACCACGCAAATGTTAACGCCCATACTTTCATGTTTCATCCTTTGCGATGGGCAGAGGCGATGAAGCAATTTAAAACCCGTTTTGGATCCCTATCTTCTTATACACAAAATAGACATTTAGACGCCATCGCATCATGCAAAATAAAAGGCTAGAAGATTCAAATTATAAAAGACGTTGCTGGATGTTGGTGGAACAATGGCTCAAGGTATATTCATTCGGTCCGTTGCTAAATACATGAATAACATGCAAATATCTTGTTTACACGTAAATAATCTTGTTGCTTTGAGATGCATGTTGTGTTTTTTACAAAATACCCATGTCAATATGTTAAAAGAAACACGATGAACATTGTATTTTTAATTGCATAATTTATTTTCCTTTCTCACCGAAAAAAACGTAGAATTATTCACAGGTCATCCTAAATGCTAAGAATCACAATCAACAGGTGCGATCAGAAGGATTTTACAAAAAAAAGTAATAATAATAACTAAACTAATCCCACACAAAATAATAAGAGTCGTGGTAACGGCGACACTAAAAGCCAGGAACTGGGACACGGTAACGACATACGCGCGACGGAGATTATCGAAATCGTCACGTACTCGGTCTGACAAACAAAATTAAAGCTAAAAGAGGACGAGGGCAAAATTTTGTATGCCCATTGAATCTGGTTCATGGCGATTATAAGTAATTTACTCGAATCCTAAGCCTGACTCAATTTGAAGATCCAATTCTGTCAAGATGAAATTTGGTCGTTATTTTAAACTGTACATCAGCCTCTTGTCCATTTTTCGTCAAATGCCACTAGTGCATGATAATACGGTCCTCACTTAACATATGGCAAAATTGCGGGCATGGCCATAAGAAAAATTAAATAGGCCCATCAAAATTAAATTGCTTCCAAAGCTCTACCTTAGACTGACATACGACACTAGGGCATGAATTGCATTAACAATTATCGAACACTTTCCATATTAGAATTCTGAATTAGCTGTCTAAAGACTCAAAATCCTTTTCTTTTTTTCTTAGGTGGGTACAGTTCAAAGATTAAGTCCTATGATGCATACACTACATGTGCGAGTTGTACTGAAGATAGACTCGAAAAAAAGGACTGAAAGACGGCGAAGCACGCGCCGAATACTAACCAAAATCAGAAGGATAATATTTTTATATGTAGTTATAATGTACACGTATAAACAGAAATAGGAAAATATGGATGAAGTTCTACGAGCTTCCAATCTTGGAAAAGGCAAAAGTCCAGAATGTGACGTAACAAAAATCCCTAGGTGATATTTATCTAATGCTCTTAGTCTTATCTACAACTCGAATTTTTTAACAATCAATTACTTGAGAGGGGTAAAAACAAATTACCGATCAATATGTACTTGAATGACTTACCACTCAACACCCGGAGCACGACAGACATGGCGAAGTCGCAGAGAGACCTTTATTGATTAGATAGCGTAATTCACAGACAATAATGAGAAATAGCATATCAACAACTGAACAATTCATCTAAAAGTTAGAAATAATTTTGGAGATTCGCGTACTTTAAATTTACACTATAATTAACCACAAAAGAGATGCGCCAAGAAGAACATACACAGAACAGCATTTAATTTCCTTCTAAGTTATTACTTCCATACCCACAAAGTAAAGCAAAACCCTTACAAAAAAGAACGCAAGTGAGAAAAGGCTGAACCTCAAATAGCTAGTAAATTAATTTAAGAGGGAGCTGGAATCGAAGGCAATCGAGGGCGTGAAGCAGAAACAAAAGGAAGGCTGCGAAGTATTAAGAAACGAACCCGCCGTGGAAATGGGGCGTCTGTGAACAAATGCTCCAAAACCCTAGCCAGAACAACCGTGTACTCCTCCAGCAACTCTGCAAGTATTGCCACCAGTATCATGATTCTTCTCTTCTGTGACCTTTTCAACAGTAGAAATGCCGTCTCAAACAGTATTGGGTTAACATAAAGAACAGGATTGGTTTCATACTTCTAGAACTGTCTGTAATTAAAACTTATATAGAGGAGAGAGACACCTGATCTTTTTCTTCTAGATTCCTACAAGAGATGAGAGAGAGAGAGAGAGAGAGAACAAAACAAGGTCTCGCGGTACCCGGTTTTAAGTTTGATGAAGATGCCAGTTGGCGCAAAAAAGGAAATGAAAACTAGAGGAGAATCCGTTGCTTGTTTTAGCCGCCACGTGGTTACCTAATACCATGTGGCATTGCCACTATGGTTCCTGTTTTTAGATTTGATGTGCACTAAAGCAACTCAGATAAAGGAAGATCGATATCTTTTCTTTTTTATTAGATAATGAATACATTTGTGCCATAAAAGGGTGAACAGACAATACAAAAATATCATTCAATAATACGATTCTAGCGAGCTTGTAGAGGTGTCACGTAGAGTTATTCTCTGTATTGATCGGCTTATATTAGTAATGCTTTTGGTAGTATAATTTTTGTAAGGAGAGCTTTTTTTAAGAAACTACTTAATTGTTTGGTTGTTAATTAAAAAATAATTTTTAAAAAGAACTTTATATAATAAAAACTATTTGGCAACATAAAAATAAAAATACTTTTATTAATTTTAAATATATTTTATTTTGTAATAAAAATTATTTATGCATATAAATTATATTAAACAATATGTAAAGCACAATATATTATGTTTACATTTGATTTGAAAGAATTCAACTACTGGTCTTTCATGAATAAAATAGATTTATATTTACTTTACAATTGTTTGACAAATTTACTTCCATTTAAATCGTGACATCAATAATTTCATGCTTTCAATGACTTCAAATTGATACATTTATCATGCATACACTGCTGTAGACTTTGAGGTTTAATTTAAACCACTACAAGAGATGTCTCATCTACACCTTATAGTTACCTATTTCTTAGATAACCATCTTATAGAAAATTTTAGATGACCATCTTGCAAGAAATTATTTAAATAGATGTCTCATTTTCTTGTAAGAAATAAAAATAATATAAAAATAAATATTAAAACATATAAAAAAGCTAAATAATATTATAATCCTAAAACAAATATTCAAATTGAGTAAATAGTTAAATACATAATAAATTATGCATTTTATTGTAATACAAAAAGATTTGCAATATGTTCCTTCGCATCATTCATCTCGTTATTTTGTAGCTCGTCCAAACGATTTTCTTCAACGTCTTCATTTTTATGGATTTCTTCATTTATAGGAAGTAATTCATCGTCTTCATCATGCGAAGAAAACTCTTCATCATTTTTTAGCATTTATTCTTATAAAAATCTCCTAGATTTGTTATGACCAATTCATAAAATGTTGGAACATTTGCAAAACAAGCAGGGTGGACATTATGCTCCACTTAGGATCAAAATACGTTCAATTTTAATTACTCTCTACTCTTGAATCCCATTACCCACAGTTTCACCTGCTTTTATGTTAGACTCTTAGATTTTGAAGGGTTTCAATTTTCATGTTGTGAGCTCTTCCTTTGCAATTGTGCCAAATGTTCGCTTTTGTACTTCATGATCGTTCCTAAATGTAAAATCCCATCCCCATATTAAGGGTTAAGACCCAAAATTTCAGTACAAGCGAGCTTAAAGAGAAACTAAGACAATGCATTTTCTTG
>JANZLX010168858.1:0-13578 GCA_025531955.1 Erythroxylum orinocense
CTTTCTCTCATTTTGATTGAAAACGTAAAAACAAGTAAAACAAACAAATTCAAAAACACACATGCATAAAAAAAATAATGCGGAAATGTAAAGGAAAAGAAATTTACTTCCCTTAGGTTGCCTCCCAAGAAGCGCCTTTGTTTAGGGTCGCTAGCTCGACTCCTTTTTCTCCTCATGTTACAAAATTGTGATCTTCGGGTGTCACATGTTGCTCCTCCACGTGAGGTAATTCTGGATAGGGTCTTAGTTGATCATCATCCTTATTCAGCGCCTTCCTTATCCTCAGATGCTCAATCTTAACTGAGTCCATACACTTCGAGAATATTTCATATTCGAACGTCTTTTCACCTTCTTCTTTATCATCTAACTCCTCTAATTTGTCATGTAAAGGTAAAGAGTAAGTTTCAAAAATAATTATGGACTAAGTACTTACCTCTGAGCTAAAAGATATGTCCTTTGTAGCTTTGAGATCCTTCTCCACTTCTTCGACACAAGCAATTCATTGAGGTTTGACCTCAAAGTTCTCAAGCTCCTCATCAATTTGTAAAGTTTTCGCATAGAATTCAATTGGATACACCTCAGGTTGATACGGATGCGCCTCTTCTCGTTGCAATTCTAGGCGATCAAGGCTTATTGCCATCTGACACATTAGGTGTTCCATCCTCTATTGGCTCACTTTTGTCTCTTGTCGAAATTCTTGCAATTCCTGCTGCATATCATGCAGAAATTGCAAATTATTAGTAGCTATATTATCAACAAGTTCTGCTAAAGAAGCAATTGAATTATGTTGGCTCTTCAAATCTTGGGTGCTAGAACATATGTTTTTTAGAAATTAGCCTCCATCATTTTGGAATTGTAAAGTATTCTCTAGCAATTGCAACATCAACTCTTCCAAAGATGGACTGGAGTTGTGATAGGAAGCTTCTGGTCTGTACAAAAATTGTTGTGCGTCCTACAAACTATCATGGAAGTAATTTTGATGATTATCCCATCCATAAAAAAGTTAGGTTGATCAGTCCAAACATGGTTATAGGATTGAGAATATGAATTACAAAAGAAATTACTTCCGTCCATATCGATTTTTTTAACAAGAAATAAAAATTGAAAAGATCACAAAATAACTGAAAAGAAATCACTTAAGAACAAATATATACGAAACACCATTTAAATCACAAATAAAAACTAAAACACTTCACTTCCTGACAATAGCACCAAAATTTGACCGCGTGTTGTTATGCTAACCAAAATAAAATAACTAGACCTACTACTATCGAAGTGGTGAGTCTAGGTCGATCCCACAGAGTGTGTGTGTAAAGTTTATGAAATGAAATTAACTGGTGTTTAGGAAAAAAGATTGGTTTTGGATTTTTCAACGAAGAAAATAAAATGAAACTAACTAATAAAAACAAATTAAAGAAAAAATGATAAAATGATAAATGTGGGGAATTCGTTAGGGACCTAGTTCTTTAGTTCAATCTCAGCCTATACCCTAATCAAGCATAATTTATTAATTTATTGTTCTTTAACCTCTCATAGCAATTATTAATTGTGGGTTAAAAATTAACCCAAGTTTTCCTTTAGGTTTTGTTTAATCAAGATATGATCGTTAATTAAACCTAACCACCGAACAACTTAGGATACGATCTCTAGATTTAATTGGGCAGAAGAATTACGAATTAAGAAAACCGATTAATCAAGGCAACAACCACATAGGATGCGTCATTTAACCTAGGTCATGTTATCCCTAACGATTACCAATCATTAATCGCTACACATGAATTTCAACATAACAATTACAAATTATATCGAAATTATAGAAATGAGTTTGCAATTAGCAATTCAATGAACGTATTAAAATTATCAAATCACAATACCCAATGGGTTCATACACAAATAACCGAATAATAACAAAAATTCAATTATCTATACACAAAACTCAAATCAATTAAAATAGGATAACACAATCAATTTCTAATGGGAGAAATAAACAACAAAACAATTAAAAAATACTTAACCCGGGTCGTCGGCATCGATATTACCTCCAAACCGGCGTCAGGATGCCTAGCCCTTCATGGGTCTTTCTCAAAAAAATGCTTCATCCCCTAACCCTACCGAATACCACTTTCATTACCATGCACTATTTACTATTCATTATTCAAGATGGGACAAATAAAAATTGCCTGTTGCTTAAAAACATTCTTCATACTGGGTCACACTACTCCCTTATGCCTCTTATCAGGTTCATTACTTAGGAGTCTCTAGCCATAGCAGATACGTGGCATGAAGAGAGCCTTTAATGATATATAAAGTAATGAGATCCTTAGGACAAAATCTAATAACACTTGGACTAGATGTGACATAGTTAGTCTAGTGGGAGTTGACATTTTGACCACACTCTAAACCAAGTGAGGTATAGATGGTGAAAGGATGAATATATGGAAACATTATATATGGAAGGGTTTGTAGTCAAACCACTAACTTTTCGGTCAATTGGGGGTCATGACGTGTTGTTAGATATCATTTTTAACTTACTTGAATTAAGTTTTATTTCAAGTGGCCAACATAATTGGGAACTTAATGGGTCATGCACATAGGAGATTCGAAGGATGAGTAAAATGGTCTTGAATGGTGATTTAAGATATAAGAGATTGTTTCGAGATTGTATCATAATGTGATTGTGGTAGAAAACGTTGCATGGAATGGATTAGAAACAAATGTTGTTGGATTCCATTAATGCATGCTATTCATGGTCATTAACTTCCAATAACTTTCATTAATGCATGTTATTTACGGTCATTAACTTTCCTTAACTTCCATTAATGAATGTTATTTATAACCATTAACTTCCCATATCTTTCCATTAGTGATGGGGGTTATGGAAGGCCAAATGGTGCATAAAATTGATATGATTTTCGTGCATCTTGTTTAAGATACATAAAAAGAGAAAGAAAGGTTCTTTTTTTTAACATACACATTTTTCTCTCTAACTCTCTCAAGAGTTCTTGTCTTTGCTAGCACAAAAAAGAATTATAGCCATCTCCTAATGAGATTTCATCCTTCTATCTTCATGAGGATTTTCATTAGAGAAGATTAAAGAACGAAGGAGATCGTTAGAAAGGTATGTAAACATCTTAAATTTCATGTTTTTGTTTTTCTATATTTATATGCATGAGTAGATATAGTTTTGGAGGTTTCGTTTTATTTCTATTGTGAATATTTGATATATATTATGTATGAGATGTATGATCAGAACCTAACACTAGCTATTGTTATAACCTCTCCAAAGAAACTAGTTATAAGGTTCCACTACCATCCAATTTGGAAAAACATTTTTTTGAAGTTCTAAATTCTCTAAGACATGGCAATTTATGACTACATCTCATTATTCCCTTTTGGATTGCCATCAGTCTCTAACCTAAATAATCAACTCCATTTTAACTTTATATTTAGTCTTCTTTATTCCCTAGAACATCTGATGTTCCTCTCCTCCTAAACTATGTAGATGCATGAGCCGAAAGCTAATAAGAACAATTTTATATCACCCTTGCAACAACTCTTTGCTCCCTATAGCCATTATAGGAATTCCAAAAAGTTGAGATAGAAAATCTATATATAGAATAAGTTTAGCATATCTTTCGAAATAGTTAAGGAGAATTTGCATCAAAAAAAGGAGTTGTAAGAGATTTTTCAAAGTTCTCTTTACATAATTTGTATCTATTTGTAAGGTTTAGGTAGTTTAAGTTGTCAAGACATGTTAGTCTATTCAACATTATAAACCAAATTAACATAGACACTTTAGGAAGATGGATCTTGCTCCATACCAATTTATACCATGCAAAATTAAATCCTTTAATTCTGAATACATCTTTGCATGAAAAGTTGGTGAAAGAAGCTGATGAATGAGCAAGCCATATATAAGTATTAGCTTTCCCCAAATTGGAATTATAAGCAGGCATAATCTTTCCGTGACACCTTAGGACACTTGGTTGGCATTAATATAGACCTCCAACTTAGTATGAGGAGGAAAGTTCCTTAATAACTCTTGAGCCATCAAGGTGGTATAGATTGGACTAGCCTTATTAAAGCTCCAAACGTTTACAATGACTTACATGGTCAATATGCATAGCCGTGTAAGTCCAAAATTACTCCAATTCTTCCATTCTATGCCATAATTTCATCTGAATATATTTTCTATTTTTTTATGAAGCAATTATCGCCTATAAACACACTTGAAGTGAAATAAGTACTAAAAATAATATAAAGATATTAAATAATAAGCAAAACACACAAAATGTAGGTATATAAATATAGTCAATTAATTATTTATCATATCAATATAATCATTTAATTTATGAAGGCACATTAGCTTGCGAAGTTTATGCTTTAGGTGTTTTCAAGGTGAATAAGCATGTTGGTTAGAATTTTGTACTAACTCTTTCATTTTATGAAACTAGTTTAATGCACTTATAATTAAATTCATTTAAATTGGCAAAAATCATCAGCAACCTTTTATGGGAGTGATTACTAGGAAGAAATGATGTAGGTAAAAAAAGTGTTGAATAAACGTGTTAAATAAATTCCCATTCCGCTATCCAGTTTTAAAAAATATAAATAAAAAATACGTTAAGAATAAAGATGGTAACCAATTGTGAGTTGTGATATGGTTGAGTAATTGGGGGCATTCGTGAAAAAATATTTGTCTTTGAGTCAAAAGGCTAGAATAACACTCTATCCAAGCTTGATAAAATATAACCTAGTTGAGTAACCACGAAACATTCTTGACAAGGGGTTTACTTTCGCATTAAAAGAGTAGGATATCATTAAAAAAAAGAATGTTGTTATTAATAAAATTGAACCTATTAACCTTCTTGATAAATGCCAAAAAATTTCATGAGCTAGTATTTAATGATGACCTACCTCTTTAATTGATATAGTCTATGCTTAAAAATTTCTTAAATGTATGACTAGGTGTCAATAGTTGGTTGATATGTGTATTTAAATTAAAACACTTGAACATGAATGGAATAAGTTAGTGTGTTGGAACCTTTTGGTGATTGATGTTTATGGCTATGTTAATTTCATTAGATTTAATGCCATTGTATCATTATTGTATGATTATGTGTTTTTGTGTTTTTGTGTTTATGTGTTTTGTGTTTATTATTTTTTGGTTTTAGTTTTGCTTGGAAATAAGCAAAGATTTTTGTGTGGAGAACTTGACATGTGTAAATTATTGTGTGGTTTTTGGTGTTAGAGTGCTTTTAGCATTTTTTAGATGATAATGATGTGTTTAGGAATTAGATTTATGTTGTTAGTGTTGTTATATGTTTTATTTGATTAATAGTTGTTTAAGGCAAAAATTTGATCTTAATTGTATATGCCCACAACATGTGTTTTTTTATACTTTTAACAATTTAGAGCTATTTTTAGAGAAAAAACATATGGAAAAATCCCTAGATAAAATCCTATAAGGCTCAAGATAAGAGAAAAACATTAATTGACAATGTTTGAAGAGAACAAAAGCTACAATTTCCAACTCAAGGTAAAGAAGAGAACACATCCAGATCTAATTCTCCACTCTTTTCTTTATTCCTTGTTATTTAATATTAATGATGATTCTTTTGGCATATATATTTTATATGTTCTTAAATGTTGATTCATTTATTCTACTACACTTAGTGATTAATGCCTTAAAAATGTTTAGGATACTTTAACTCATATTTGATTTTATGTACACTTAGAAGTGAAGGAGCTAAAGTGACCTGAAAGCATATTCATTGATCCATATTCTCAATTTTCATACTTTATTGATTCATGGAGCAAGAAGAAGAAGAGGATTAAAAGAAGAAGAGACAAGATAGAGTGTGAAAGTGAAGAATAAAGCAAAGAAGTAGCTCACAGCTTGCTGGTGAAGTTGCATAACTGTGAGATTTACAGTTATGAGCAATCTCACGGTCGTGCAACCAACTGCATGGGTGTGAGACACCACTCACAAATATGAGAGGCCATGCCACCTATCCCTAGGTTTTACAATAAAAATAAATGAGTTGTGATGGCGGATAGAGAGAGAGAGGAGACAGACATAACTCTTCACCATTTCTTTTCAATTTTCAACAAGGATGGAGGCAAAAGAGACTACTCCTTGGAGCATGATGGAGGAGATGGAAGGCTAACTTCATGATACCAGTTCGAAGGTGAAATTGACGCCTAACATGTATGGTTAAGCTGATCTAATCTTTGTTTAATGTTGGATCTCTCTCTTAAAATTGGTTAGGTTAATTATTGTTTGTTTAATCTATTTAGGTATTCTTGTATGGATAATCATACTCTCGTTACCGTTAGATTGTTTATATTGTGAACCTATTACTAGAATCATTAATACAATTCGTAATTAATGTATTTGGATTCATTGATAGAATACTCAATATAATCCATAATTGTTATGTTGAGATTTATTTGTGGCAACTAATGGTTTCAAATCATTAGGGATAACTTAACCCAGGTTAAATGACCCAAGCTTATATGATTATTGCTTAGATTGGTCTGTTTTCCATATTGTAATGTGGCTACCCAATTAATTCTAGAGAACGTGTTATAGGTTATTCTGTAGTTAGGTTTAATTAACAACTTATCTTAATTAAACATAACCTAAGGGAAAATCGAGATTAACATAGCTTGTTGTTAGTCGATGACCAATAGTTCTAGGAGAGAAGTGAAATTATTATAATAATGAAAATTTTTTAATCGTGAGTAGGATGAGATTTATCCAAGAACCGAATTTCACACATATTCATCATTTTTATCATTTTCGACTGTTTTCTATAATTTGTTTTTGATAGTTTAAGTTTACTTTATTTTCTTAATTGCATTAAACCTAAACCCCCATTTTTATTTCCTTTTCATCAATTATTTTCATTACAAGAACTAACCCAATATTCTTTATGGATAGAATCCTAGCTCACCACATCTACAAGTTTTTAGTGTGCAAAGTTAGGTAAATTTTGCAGTACATTCGACACGCGCTGTCAATTTTGACGTCATTGTTGGGGAGTGTGGTGATTTAATTTTCGTTTTCGATTTTAGTTGGTGTTTTATGTATATATTTGTTTATAATTGTTTCTTTTTGTTATTTATTAATTTTTAAACGTTTTTTAGTGTGGATGATGGTAGTGACGAGATCTCCTCATACAGAACCTGAGCAACTTGATTCAGGGATCGAAAGGACATTGTGGAGGTTACGAAAGGAAATAAGAACAACTATGAGAGTAGAACAAGTATTTGAATTCGAAGAAAAAATGGCAAATCCAAGAACACTATGAGAGTTGGTTGCACCAGATGTAGCCCAAAGGCCCTTATGCATTACATCTCCTAATTTTGTTGAGAATGTTACCTTTGCAGTTAAGTTAGGAGTAATATATTTGCTGCCTAATTTTCATGGCCTTGCAAGTGAGGATGTACATAATCAACTCAAGGAGCTTGATGTGATTTGTCCAAGCATGAAGCCTCTAAGGGTGATAGACGACCAAATCTTGTTGAGGGCTTTTCCATTCTCACTTATAGATGCAGCAAAGGACTAGTTGTTTGATCTACCTGTTGTTGCAGTCTAACAAAGATCCTAGGTATCCTCACACAAGATCCTAAGATTGGCCTACACTTTAGTCTCAAGTATGTTGCTTGATTAATTTTTTTGACAAAATGAATCCCATTGGTTATGGCATTCAATCATCTAAGACCTTAATCTAGGTGATCAAGCTAAATTAGGACTAAATATGCATTCAATCAAGAAAAAACCAATACCAAAAAAATTGTCCTAGATCCTATATCAATCCTAACCTCAGCCATGAAAAAACTTACTTACACATATTCATCAATGTAACACAAATCATGGTCATAATAAATATTTGCATTGATTCAATCTACAAAAATTAAAACAATTCATAAATATTTGCATTGATTCAATCCACAAAAATTAAAAAACAATTAAGGAATAAAAAAAATTTAAAAACACCTAATATTTAGTCTTCTCTCGCTTTGTATTTTCTCTCAAGCAGCTCCCTTGTTCACGCAGAGCTACTGCCAGTCTTCTCCTCCTATTCACGTACAACTTCCAACTTTGTTCCTCTCTGTTTATTCATTCACAACTGCTAGCTTTTTTCCTTCTTTCCTTATGTGAAAATTAAGTTTGGTCCACCTTATTAACATGCACTCACTTTCTTCGTTCCTTCTTCTTCGCTACTAGCTCTGTGTTCTTTTGTATTGAATGTCTTTCAGCTCATCGGTTTCAATTTTCTTCACGGATATTCACATTGTCTCCTCTCTCTGCACCGCCATTTATCTTCTTTATGTTTCTATCTATTCAATGTCCACCCTCCACGCATAACCATGCTCCTTTGTTTTGCTCTCTCTGCTACCACCTTCTGTTCTCTTTTTTTTTCTCTGTATTTAATGTCCATCAGCTCTCTCATTCACGCCTAACTTTATGTATAATCATGTTTTCTTCAACTCTCTCTACTGCCAGTTCCCTTTTGTTTCTATGTTTTGAATGATTTTTTAAACCCTTCATCAAAATAAGCACCTCACTTCGCCACTTTATTCTTTTTGTTTTCTTTCCATTTAATGTCCACACCAAGTTTTAAAAGCTTATTTATCTCCCCACTTTTTAGGGCTTCGTGCCTTTTGAATTTGGCCAAGCCAAGCTCACCTATTCTTAAATTTCGTGTTTTTTTAGGTGTAAAGAGCTCCCAAATTTTCTTAGCTTTTAATAAGCCTTTGTTATGTCGTTTTATCACCAAAAATTGCCTCCTTAAACGATTTTCAAGCTTCCAAATTTTGATTCTTCTAAATGCGACCATTGTTATTGTATAAAGCTTCCTTTAAGAAGTTTTTCTTGCTTTAAGCTTTCAATGTTCTATTGCCTATGATGCCTTCCACTTCATGCAAGGCTTCTTAGGATGCCAATTTAAACTGCTTTCTTCTTACCAAATATAGCTCCCATTTTGTCTTTTTGTTCTCATTGTTCCAAATCTAGTATGTGAATAAAATGAAAACAAATCACTCATAATTAGTGCAATTTAAATATTAAATGGACAAAAATTTAGCAAATTATGTATTTAAAATCAATATAAAATGCCCATTAACACTTGCTGGTAGTGTAAACACGAGGATAGAGATGAAGCGGCTATTCTTGGAAAAAAATTTCCAACATCAAAGGCATCGAGTATTTAGAAGGAAATATATGGCATAAAGCAATATAATGGAGAGTGCCTTTACAAGTACTGGGATCACTTTAAGAAGTTGTGCACCAGCTGTCCCCATCATAACATGCCCGAACAACTCCTTATCCAATATTTCTATGAGGGATTGTTATCTATGGAGAGGAGTTTGGTTGATGCAGCGAGCGGTGGAGCATTATGTGAAAAGACTCCTTGGAGGCTCGTATTTTGATTGAGTGAATGGTTGCTATCACTTAACAATTCAGCACTTGCAACGATGTTCATCGTGTGAACGAGGTAAATACATCATCCTTCAAACAATGTTTATATGAGCTAACATCTTTTGTTAGAAAGCTTGCAGTTAGAAGGTACGTGAATGCTACAGGGGGAATTTTCCTAACCAATACAACCCGTACTCCCAAACGTATAGCTCAGGTTAGAGGGATCATCCCAACTTGAATTACAGGGAGAATAGGTAGCATAACTACTTCCCAAATCAACCACAAAGACTGTAACAATTCCAACCAAGACCACAAGCTTCTTCATCGGATTCAGGTACTTCTTTGGAAGGTTTTATTAAGTCCATTTTCAATAACACTCTAGAATTTTAGTAGGAAGTAAAATAAAGCTTCCAAAACTTAGAATGCCAAATGGATAAAATGACAGTAACGATCAATCTTCTAGAGTCATAAAGTGGAGGAAAAATGCCATCACAACCAGAGATGAATATGAAGAATGTTAATGTAATCAGCTTGAGGAGTGGTAGGAAGCTTGAGGACCCTAAAACATTACTTAAGGGATGGCTAATGAAGAAGAGATTGAGAGGGAGATCGAAGAAGAAAGGGATATGCCATCAAGCTCAAAGGTAAATGCTAAATTCCTAATTGTTGAAAAGACTAATCCTCCACTTTTTCCAAGCAAGTTAGCAAAATTAAATAAGGAGGATAAGGATAAAGAGATATGGGAGAACTTTCGAAAGGTTGAGTTGAACATTCCATTGTTAGAAGTGATTAAGCAAGTGCTAAGATATGCAAAAATCCTTAAGGAATTTTGTACGAACAAGTGTAAGTTAAGAGGTAATGAAATGATTAGAATGAGTTAAACTGTTTTTGCAGTTTTCAAAAAGAAAATATCTCCTAAGGGTAAGGACCCAGACATATTTACTATTCCTTCTAAAATTGATAATACCAAGATTAAACAAGCCATGCTAAATTTAGGAGCATTGATTAATGTTATGCCTCATTCCATATACGTTTCTTTAAATTTAGGGCCATTAAAAGAAACTAATGTTACCATATAATTGGTTGATCGTTTTAATGCCTACCTAGATAGGGTGATTAAGGATGTGCTTGTGCTAGTAAATCAGGTAATATTTCCTGCTGACTTTTATGTGCTTGACATGAATGATGAAACTTTCCATAACCCAATAGCTATCTTACTAGGGAGGTTGTTTCTCAACATGACCCAAACTAAGATAGATGTTTGTGAGGGTACTCTCACGATGGAATTTGATGGGGAAGTTACTCATTTCAATATTTTTGATGTCAATAAGCACTCTCATAATGGCCAATCTATTTTTGCAATTAATGTGATTGACCTTTCAGTGCAGGAATATTGTAAGCAGAAACATACAAATAAACAAGAAGCAATTTCCATAAAAGAGAAAACAAAAGCTTTTAGTTTTGCCAAAAAGCTTTATCATTGGTCAAAAAGTATTTCTTTATTGCATTAAATATAAATTGTTTCCACATAATTGTTGTCCTTATTGGGTTGATATTTTTGTGATAACTAATGTTCTTCCTTATGGCACAATAGAGATCAAAAGCTTAAAAACAGGGAAGTCATTCCAAGTAAGTGGTCATCGGCTCAAGCTTTGTTTGGATAAAGGTCAAGTGGAAAAGGTCAAAGTTGTAATTCTTGGAGATCAAAATTTCGTCACTTGATGAGAGTAACATGGAGTCGAACCAAAAATAAACAAAGGCATTGTTTGGGAGGCAACTGATCGGCTCGTTTGATTTTTAGGTTAATCCTTTGGAAACTGAATCAAAAATTTAATTCCAAGGATTGCAATATAGGATGTAAGTTCGGGTCGTCTCACTTAATTGGAACCTAGCGCAAATGATCAAAGGTAGCCTAATTATCAAAAATACAAACTAAATTGATAAATGGGGGGTTTTGGATCATTGGTAAAAACATAACTAAATTGACTAATTGAAAGAAAAGTATATAAAAGTATTTTTTTGGATTTTTAGGAAGCAAAATTAAAAACTCAAACAATGATCAAATTGATAAAATCCTCTTGAAATTGAACTTTGGCTATCACTAAGTTTCCAAATGATGAACCTTAAAGAACTTTTTAAGTCCAAGGTTTTAATCAATGAACTCCATTTATCAAAACCTTGTTAAATGCATCTTAGTGTGTGTTAATGGATGAGCTAATGCAAGTGGTCAATATGGATCAAGCTTAATCTCAATATCAAACACAACTAGGTAGATAAAAGAGAGTTAACATAATCACCACAAAGACATTTATGAAACTTCATATATTAAGCATCCACGTACTACATAAACAAATCCATAACACATTACATTGTTCAACACTCGATTAAACTCTAATCAAGCAAATCTTACTACAAGACAATAAACCCTAACTCAGAAGTTCATAACAATGTAGTTAAATGTGACAATGTAAAACAACTCCCCTTTGAAGCCCATCAAACTCAAGGCATCGCTACATCTTCAAGAGGAATCGGTGTTCTAGCCAAGCATAATATTGGGAATCCTCACGACTGTAAGAACACCAATGGCACCCATGGTAGCAGCAGCAGCTAACGATGAAGTGGACTGTGGAAGGTTGACGGAGTTGATGAATGAAGGTCGAGAGTTAGAGGAATGAGTGTCGGCTCTCGAGTGTGGAGTGTGTCTACTGATTGTTAGACTCCCTCTAACCTAATTTGATAGGTTTTTAACTTATGGATGTAGGTCGGGTTGAACAGTGAGAGAATTTTCTAAATTTGGTCCGAGTTTCTGATAGTTTTTCACGGCGAAATAATTAATTTACACCGAAGCGCACTTTTCCTTCATGTTTTGCCATGGCGAGAGGTCTAGTTTGCCACGATGATCATCTTGTAGCTCACGTACTCATGTTGACTCCATTTCAGCCCATTGACTCCCTTTTCCTTGAGGCTCCTACAATCAAAAATAGCAATTTGCAGTATCAATTCTCCTTAGAAAAATTAATGATGCAATTAATGTCAATTTGTAACAATTTTTACAATCAAATTGCATAAAATAAAACACACACACTCAAGGACTAATTTAAACACAAAATAAAAAATTAAGAGTCAAAAAGTATATTAAAAGCCATGAAAGTGTCGCCAATATATATAATAAACTTGGGCTTAATCAAATTCCTCTACACTTAGACCATTATACTCCTAGACAAAGTTTATAAGAGTCAAAGAGGCACAAGTGTAAAAGAAAATTTCCAACCACGCTCAAAACAATAATAGGAAATTGGAAAAAATTATTTTCTCAGAAATCAATCAAAGCAGACTGAAAGAGTGCTAAGAAAATAAACACTAAAAGAAGTTAATCCAAGAGATTAAACAAAAGAGATCTCACTCAAGGTAAAGTGTTTGCTCTCATCTCACTTGTGTTTGGGGATATTTTTCACTCTAAAATCTGCTTAATCCATTCTTTATCATAAGCTTGTGACAGGCTTATTTCTCTACTACAAGAAATATAATTTCAAAAATCAATAGGACTTTTCAAAGTTGTAATGTACGGAAGGTCGGATGAAATGGATGGAATGGATGAAGAAAGAAAAATTATGAATACATGCACTACAATTATGAAATGGACATCAACTGTTAAACAATTTAACACAAAAATAACACTTTTTTTTAAACATATGTATAACACATACATATATATATATATATTTGATACTGCTTGTACTTTTTCTTTCTTTTCTTTTCTTTTCTTTTCTCCCTTTTTTTTTCCTCTTTTTTTTAGAACATATTTTTTTGAAATAACTAGAAGAAAATGCAAAATAAACTATTGACACCTGATCGCAGCTCGTTGTTCGATCCTAAAATTGATCCTTGGAAACTGGTCAAAAATAATAAATACCAAGGATTGCAAAATAGGGTGCAACCTCGGGTCATCTCTCGAAATCGGAACATAATGAAATGGACCTAAGCTAGCCTATATGTCATAAAATGCAAGCGAAATTAGTAAGGAAAGGGGGCTTTGATTTTTGAAAACATTAATGAACTAAAATGCAATGTAAAAAGTATTTTTGGGTTTTTGAAAATAGAAAATGAAAAGATTAAAACAAATGATGAAATCCTCTTGAAAATGAGCT
>JANZLX010168894.1:0-13573 GCA_025531955.1 Erythroxylum orinocense
TAATTATACTTTGAAGTAGGTCGAATACTCCCATATTAGATGATAACTTCTGCTGCTACATTTGTTTAAGGTTAATTAGAAAAAATCATAAACTTTACTTAATTTTATAATTATAACTCGAACTTAAAAAAGTGACAATCAAATACTTAAATTTTTAATTTTTTTTAATTGTAACCTGATATCAGTAACTTCATTAATGTTGTTGACGTGGCCTGCCATATAAGATAAAAATCTTAAATATTTAAATATTTTAGACTTAATTAAATTAACTAATTAAATTTCATTAAGTTGTTTAACTAAATAACGTCGTTTTTAGAAGAAAAAAGCTCTGGGTCAACCTTTCAGTGTCCTCCAAATCCATCTGACTCATAAAACTTGTCATCATTGTTATTCGTCTCATTCAAATTCGACACCTAAGAAAACGACAAAGAACCCTCCAAGCTCTTCAATTTCTCCTTTAGAACATCAAGCAATGACTTCCTCTTAACGTACTTCGCATATTCTCCCACCATATACACTTTAAAAATAACTCCATCATAATTCACAAACTCCTACAATACAATCAACGGTTCTACCTTGTTCAACCCCTCTTAGTTAAAGATCAGTGCTATTTCGAGCGACTTCAAGTTGTCGTCAGCTATTAGCAGCCTTGTAATCACTGGATACTTGAGCAACTCCCAAGTATGGGGATCAAACAACGTTTGCTTGTCATAAATCACAATATGTTTGGGAATTCCAAAGGAATCATCCCCAAACTTGATCATCAACTCTGAAACCAACCGAAGCATTAGTATCAGGTTGTGAAGGTGCTCAATGGTGGACAACGAGTCAATGATAGAAACTTTAAGGTTCCAACGCAGGAACTCGTACAACTGCCACATCCAATCCTCGTCATACAATGAATTACGAAATAGAACAGTCCCTGCTACCTAATTAAGTTTCTAACAATCTGAATGAAATTCTAATTTGCCACCCTAGGAATCTCTTTACAAGAATTGAATTTGGTGCAAGAAGTGAGCTTGATTTAGGGTTTTTTTAATCTAAAATTGATGTAGTTTAGTTAAACAAATTAATGTAACTTAATTAGTTAGTTTAATTAAGTTTGATGTGTATCCGTGTTTATGGTTTGTGTCTTATGTGACAAGCCACGTCAGCAACATTAACGGAAATGCTAACATTGAGCTATAATTTAAAAAAATAAAAATTTGAGTATTTAATTACTACTTTTTTAAAATTTGAGGTATAATTGTAAAATTGAGTAAAGTTTAAGATTTTTTTGTAATTGACTTTTTGTAATTAACCCTTTCTTTAAATTCAGTCAGCTTACATGTCTTTTTTTTAAGGAAGTGGTTTACTGATTTAATGATTATTACAAATATTCAGATATTAAATTTATATGTACTTAAAAATTGAATTTTCAAATATTTCTTGTTATAAAAAAACTCCCTAAATTTGAATTATTCAAACTTCACATAATTGGCACTAGACTCAGTAGCATGTAAGATTGTAACCTTAGATACAAAGTGAAGTTTACCTGGACAAAATTTTAAAGGACTTTCTATTGTAAGAGTGGGATACACAATACATCCAATAGTGACATAATTATTTAAAGACATTTTTTATTTTATACATATTCAAATGTATATCATAAAGTCTAAAAAAGAAAAGATGAGAGAGAAAGAGCGAACAACGAAGATTCCATAACTTCAGAGATCGTCGGTGGGTACTTCCCTCTTCCTTCATAGCTTATCCTTCATATTCTTCTCCTTCTAGATTAGCTCTCGCCCTAATTTTTTCCCTTCCCCTAGACCTTCCCCTTCCCAATCGACTCCAATCTCCAAACTAAACCCTAATTGTACCCAAAACATAGGCCCAAACATTCGTCTTCCTTTAGCGACCAAAAATATGGTAGATGTAGGCGTATCTGCACATAAGCAGTCGTCGAATTCTACGGAACCTCATCCTTCCCAAAACCCCCAAACAATAATATCTTTGGAGAAACCCAAATCCTAGAAATCAGTAGTCTTTGGATTAGTGGAGGTCCTCTCGGATGCGAAGGCTTTGCAATACTACCCCCCTGAGTTTAAGGATGAACAGATCCTTGTCATTCCTCCACTAAAGTTAGCACAGAGAGGAGCAGCTCAATTCAAACATGCTCTGATAGGATTTTTCATAGGTAAGCAACCTGCATTTCTGTGGTTCAGAGAGCTCTCTCTAAATCCTAGTTAGCTTTTGGACTAACTAAAACCTTTATTACGAGTTTGAACAATTTCTTTTTTAAGTTTGATTTAGAGAATGGTATGAATTTGGTTCTAGAGAAGGGCCCTTGGCATATCTAAGGGAAACCCTTATTCTTACAGAAATGGTGCTTAAGTGCGGGGGAACAGGAAAAGGTATGCCCCGATGTGGACTAGTTTTCATAACATACTGGTTGAATACTAGACTAATGAGGGGTTGGGAAGAGTAGCTAGTGCAGTAGGGAACTCGCTTCTCATAGATACACAGACAGCTAGGATGTCTAGGATAGTGTATGCCAGAATATGTGTGGAGTTAGACTTGCAGAGGAGTTGGCCTTCATCTTTCCAATTGGCCACTTATAATGAAGAAGGGAAAATATCCTTTAAGGAAATAAAGATTAAGTATGAATGGAAACCTGATTATAATTTACAAAAGAAAGAATGGACACCTACTGGACTACTGTTTGAGACTAGATTACAACAAGAGTTAGATAAGGGGAAGGAATCTACACCAAACAATACAAACAATCAAAAGAAGAATGGAAAGGAGCAGGAATTTGAGAAAACATAACAAAATCATGAGGAGAGTAGAACTTCTGAATTCCTAAATGAACAAAGTAAGGGCAAAGAAATCTAATAGGATGAGCAAGCTCTTGAGATGACAGTAAAAAGTGATAAGGAAAGTAGTTCTTCTGGAAGAATAACTGAACAAAGCAAGGCTCCATAGAAGCAAGATGATCCAAATGGATACCTTGAGGATTCTGACCACCTTGCTATAAGTCAAGCAGGTAAACACCTTCCCTCTACTAAATCTAAATTAGTTCCTATTATTGATTTTCAGAGTCCGGGTCTTCAGGAAGGGGCAGAGGGGGATTTTACTATTAGGAAGAGTAGGAAATCTAGGAGGAAACAAAAGTAGAAGGCCTTTAGTTCTATTTTGTGTTATGGTTTTAGTTTTTTAAAATGTTAGGGGTCTTAACAACTTAAGAAAACAATTAGTTATGAATGCTTTTCTTAAGAGATTGTTGGTTTCTTTTGTTTGTTTGATTGAATTGATACGCTCAATTTACTTTACCTTTTTAGTACCTTACTCTTAGTCCTTTGTATGTATTTTATGTCTATCTATACCTTATTTATCTTGTTTTATGTTTAAGAGAGTTATAGATGCATAAAATATAAAACGGAAGTAAGAGGGTTGGAATTAACATATTTTATGTTTTTGGCATATTTGACCTTTGCTACTTTGGGAATTTTTATCTCAAGATCCATAATGACAAAATTCTAAAATCTTGTGGCCTTACTGTAGACACATTGAGGCATCTCCAGACCAAGTTTCAGAATTTTATGGGTTAGAATTTGGGAGAGACAAAATTTAAATTTGAGCTCACGTCAACACGTTGTCAGACTTGCAGCAGACTAGACTCGTACCTATTTTTAGGCCCGTTTCTCATGATCTGACTGTGGAATCACACTAAATTTTTTATATATATTCTAAACATCTTGGGCTACAACATATCAAAAATGCATCCATTAATCTTTCTTTAATTCAGAGAAACGAATTTTACAAGTTGTCCAAGAAAACCTGTTTGCAACCCACTCTGAGGAAGATAATTGTCAAGCCCAAGTCCGACCTTTTCTAGCCCCTTAACCCTCGTATTTAAGCTTCTCTTAGTTTTGCATGAGACGATCAGTGGTTCACTTTTCTCTTGTGCATACATGGGAACTCTTCTTTTCTTCTCTTTGGTTCTATGTACACAAACAACAGACAAAGGAGGATTTTTGTTTTATTTATGCAAGGCTAAGGATTTTGGTTTGCAAGGGAGGTTAGTAGCCTTGTACCTATATGTTCTATGAGAATTTGAGTTCTATTTGATATGTACAAGCTTAGGAAAAATACGATTTGGTGATTTCTTCATGAAACGAATCATTGTTTTATTTTTTTAATGTGATAATTGCAGTATTCATATGAAACAATTGAAACAAACTGCTAGTTAATTAAAATCGACTTATCGAAATTAATTAACGTATAGTGGCTACGGTTTTCGTCAACAAAAACATATTTTTATTGATTACAATCTGAAATCATCAAACCTAATAAATAAATTACGACTTTTTGGATTAGTAGATAAGGAAAAACACTTGTTTGATTATAATCAATTATGTATTTAGTTCATACATACTTTTATAGTGGAATTTTGCATATTTAGGGTTAGGAATGGACTTTTCTATGACTAACTAATCAAGAACAACAAGAATGAATATTTTGCCTAAGATGAACACGATGTCATCCTTTATCTTTTAATGATTAGAACACATAGTGATCTTAGGTGAAGGCTTATCTTACAACCGCTTTTATAATTGATTGTTTAACTTATTTCTTTGCAGCTGCCGAACCCATATCTAATCCTTTGTTTTTATTTATTTTTTTTACAAAAACTCTCTCGTTTTTCCTTTTATTAATTAGTCACATTCAAAAACAATCATCCCTTTTCATTAATTTGGCTTGATCGTAGATTAGCATAGTCATAAAATATTCTTCACTAATTAGCTGTTAGTTGAATGGCTTTCATGTTAGTTAGGTGTTAGAATTCTAGATTAGTTAGGTTGCATGTTAGCAACGTAGTGTCTTATGTAGTAGTAACTGAAACAATTGAAAAAAAAGAAAAACCAATTCATTACTTTTCGGTAAATTAATTTGCCATGTCTAGATTAATGTGTCCTTATATCATACATTGCATGTATGATAGAGTTTCAACTTTTGCCTAACTAAATTTTTGTGTATTGGTCTTCCTATACTAAAATTTTGCACTCTAATTTGCATGCATTCAGCTTTGAGGTAGGAAGTAGTTATAATTGTGATTTTTGATCCGATCACCATCCACACTCACATAGGAACACACTTAGGTTAGTGGCATTTGATCTTGAGTTGGTTGGATGCTTGAATTCTTTAAATTTTCCAAGCACATATAATATGGAAGTTTTCTTATCTTTTCTTTTTAGGTGCTGAATAGAAAATCATTGTTTGAATCATTTTTTTAGTTCCTAGTGGAATCGACCCCATACTCTGTGTTATACTACCAATTATCATTCTTGAGTTTGGGAATTAAATTTGTAGGACCACGATAGCCTAATATGAATCTAGGATTAAGTCTTTTTCCTTTTTAAATAATGTGTGCTCTAATTTGTTTCCAAAATGGCTTTCTTACAGCAATTTAGAGCAAGCTTCCAATGCTAGGTTAGTGATAACCTGGAATCTAGATTGTTTCTTATGCTCTCCTCTTATCACTAGTAACCAACTGATACACTTGGAAGTAACCCCTACGAATAGCTCTTCAATCTTTTTTGTGACGTGAGTTTATAGGTCAAACAATTATAATCATAGGAAGAATCTCTGGTATGCTCTTTCTAATATAAAACAAACAATTGGTAATCGACCTTAGGTTATAGCCAGGGACTTTAATGCTATATTGTTTGCTCATGAGGTAGAGCCTATTAGTTCCTCGTCTATTAATGGTACGAGTGACTTTAAGAAATGTGTTGAGGAATGTACTTTGTATGATTTAAATTCTAGTGGTCCTAGTTTTACGTGGACAAACAAGCAAAGTGGTGACCTCTTTATTGCAAAGAAGTTAGATAAAGTCCTTATCAATTCGGCCTGGAGTTCATGGTTTCCTAAATCTTATGGGGTTATTCATAATCCTAACATTTCAGATCATTCCCCAATAGTGATGAGGTCCTTAGCAAAATGCAGAAGAGACCTTCCCCTTTCACGTTTTCCAATTTCCTAGTCTCGTAGTCTAATTTCATTCAGACAGTAGAGGAGGCTTGGGCTACTCATGTTCAAGGTACCTCTATATTTTATGTGGTGTCCAAGCTTAAAAAGGTTAGATATGCGCTCAAATTACTTAACTCTGGTCAGATAGGTGATGTGAATATTAGAGTTGAGAATTGCCAAATAGTTCATAATAATATCCAAGACCAAATGAGACATTTGCATAATAGGCCTCAACTGGTTGCCAAGGAAATTGAAGCCATTAATAATTTGATTAGAGC
Organism: Erythroxylum orinocense; assembly: GCA_025531955.1. Lineage (NCBI taxonomy): Eukaryota > Viridiplantae > Streptophyta > Magnoliopsida > Malpighiales > Erythroxylaceae > Erythroxylum > Erythroxylum orinocense. Next base: position 6,291 of record JANZLX010168894.1, read on the forward strand.
CTTAGATGACCAGGAATTTTTTTATAAACAATCTTCTCGTATCAAATGGCTCATAGAGGGGGATAGGAACACCAAATTCTTTCACAATTATATATTGTCAAATAGGAATAGAAATAACATTTATTCTCTAATAGTGGGAAATGGCAATAGGATTGTTGGTTTTGAAGAGATTCAAGAATAGTCCCTAAATTTATTTTAAAGCACTATTGGGAATAAAAAAGACCTTCTTCCCTCTAAAGAGTTTGTGGAAAATCTTTTCCCTAATCCAATTATAGAGAATCTTACAAACAACCACATTGCTGAAGTTTCAGCACAGGAAATTAGGGATGTTTTCCAACTCTTTTAATTCGAATAAGGCCCCTGGTGTAACATCCTGTTTCCATACAAAGGGTTAGAACCCTAAAACTTTGGTATATGTGAGATCAATTAGAGAAATTAGGAAAACACATCTCATGCTCATGCATTACATAAGGTGCACATGCACATAAATAGTGAATCTTTGCATATAACAATAATCGTACATGCATTCATTGACATTCCAGGTATATTTAATGTGATTGTTATTGAGAACTGTGGTTTATTGGTATTTAAAATTGTCTTGGAGAATGTAATTGTTGATTTAGAATTTTTGGAAAATTTTGGAAAAAAATCTAAAAAATTTGGGATAATTTCTGGATTAAGAAAAATGCCAAGTGGTAAGATAATTGTTAACAAGTAGTAGAATTTACTATTAAATGGCAATAGAAATTTAGATAAATGAATTTTGAATTTATTAACTACTACCATTGAAATTTTGGGAGAAAATTGGAGTAGAAATTGAAATTTGATTAGAAAGAAGCCAATTTGGTGCCTTAGAAATGAGACATGTGGCAAGTGACAAGTGTCACTTGCCTAACCATGTCTTAAACTATTATGTTTATTAAAAGCCCCCCTTTTGTTGTCTTTCACGATTCTCTCTCTCATTAAGAGCTATTAGAGTTTTATTTGGCTTTCCTCCATCAATTTTGTGGCTTCTCTTCTTCTTGATTTTTGACCATATTTCAACTACTCTTTTATCTTGCTTTCTCTTCCATTCTCACCAAAAACCTAAACTTTCCAACCTTAAGATGGTGATGATCGTGGGTGCTGTTTGAAGCTAGGGTTGAGTGAGATTTGGAATAGTTTAAAGCTACACCAAGTAAGTTATGTTTTAAATGTCATGGGTATAATTCAATTATGCTAGATTGATGAGTAAATTGAAAATTGATGACTTGGTTATGCAATGTTCATATATGTGGTGTGGGTGTTGAATTTTCAAGCTAGAACCTTCATAAATTTTTCTGTGTTAATCTAGGTAGATTTTAACAAAATTGTCTTTATGAAAGTTGTAGATATTTCGTTTAGATTTCCATTGATATAAAGTATGAAATTTTTGGACATTGGAGTTGAGAGTTATGATATTTAGAACTCTGTGATTTTTCATGGGATGGGCATACAAGATAGCTACATTGGTTTGAATTTTAAACCCTTTTTGAAGTAAAATTTGTTTTTGAGGTCCTCATGGAAGTTGTAGGTCTAGAATTCTTCTTTAAAATTATTTTTGAATCACCTTAATCCAATAGTTATAGCAAAAGTTATGCCTATTTTACTAAGACAGGTCGGAGGAAGAAAAGAGGAAAGAGGAAAGTCGTGATTGCGACTATGCATATTTTACTAATTTGGCCATAACTTTTTCATTCAACCTCCAAATGACCTGATTTTTGAAGCATTGGATTCCTAACACATTCCTCTATTACTCCAAAAAAATTTATAGCTTTGGGTTTTTATTTAAAAATTATTGATTGAATCTAAATGAGGGGATCAATGGGAAGAGTATGAGTTAGATGTTTTTACTGAACATATTTCAGTATTTTGATGATATCTTGAGCTGTAGGATTCCAATTGAGATAATTTATGATTTGGAGTAAACTAGAGAAATAAGGATACAAATCATATGAAGAGTTTGAATCTTGATTCAGTATCTAAGGTATTCAATCCCTATATGGAAGTTGGGTATAATATGCTGTTTTTGGATAAGAGTAGTCTAAAAATGTTTAAGGTATATCTTCCAAATTATTGAACCAAATTGAGTGATTTTGGTGTTAATGGAAAGATAAGACATAGAGGAACACTTTTCTAGAAGAGAGTATGAATAAATTACATCAGTTTCACTTTCAGATTGAATGTGAATAGTAGACTTGAAAGTGTGATTTGGAAAATTTCTGAAGTGAGTCAATGAGAAAGGAATGGAGATTTTAATGGGTTTAGTAAGGCATAAACCTAAGTATAAATTATACTTAGATGAATTTTGAAATGGGAATGATTTTTGTCAAGAGATTAATGGTAAAATACCTGGGATTGTCATGAACATGCATTGTACATATTTCGTTTCAGTTGTTTCAGTCATGTGCATTATTAAACACTTATGATTGTACAAATTGTGATGTACGTGCATCTTGCATAAATGGGTTGTACAGACTAAATGTCCACATTCAGGCATTCCCAAAAATTGGAAGCAAATGCTAATTTGGAGCATACTATGAGTAGACCGAGATGGTCTCATTTCATTGTTTGCTTTATCTTAATTTGTATTTTTTTGGTAAATTATCTTAATTTGTATTAATTGACTACTAAATGTGATTGACTATATTGGGTTCCGGACAGGAGGTTTGATGATTTTGATGTTTGATTTGGATATTGAAGTGCTACTTGAATGTGAATTGGATGAAATAAGTGTACTTAATGTGATTGTTAAATGTGTTCTGAATGTGCAATTGCATATGAATGAAAGTGTGAATTCTTAACTCTAATGTTGAATGCCGAACAAAGGTCCGATGATATGGAAAAGTGATTGAATGAGTTTATGCAAATGTGAGTGATGCATTCCATCTCATGAATGCATGACATATAATGGTAGTTGTGACCAGAGTAGCCAACGATCAGAGCGTAAAGCTCAACGAGTGAAAATGAATCTTGAGCTCAAAAGTGAATCAGAGCCTCAAGCCCAATATTTAATGAGCCCTGTATCCCCCAAGTGGATAAGGGACAGTTATTAATGAGCCCTATATGGGACAGTTTAGGCACTCGGTCATAACAAAATAACAAATGAAAAGTGGGTCTCATGTGCACTACATATGCATAATATGAGTGATTAAATTGTATTGAATGTGAAGTGTGAAATATATGATGCTGTGAATATTGTGTTATGTGATTGGGTGAGTCGTCGAGGATGGTCACTCACTAAGTTCGCAAAACTCACCCAAAATTTGCCAATATTTTTCAGAATCAGAAGAATACCCCGTTAGGCAAACGAGAGCATACCTACTACATACAAGTCAAAGGTAGAGGTCATAATCAGTTCGCGTCTGCATTGTATTTCTTTATTTTTGTATTGAATTATAATTTCCATAAATTTTATATTAAGGAATGTATTTTGAAATTATTATACAATGTATATGCGAATATAAGCATGTTGTATTGACATAATGATTATGGGTGTTTTGTTTCTAGAATGGGCCCTAGTGATAAACAAACTATTGTTGATTTGGAAAAATGTTTATGGAATAAAGCGGGCCCAAATTGTTTACTGATTTTCGAGCATTTGATTGTGTTAAAAAAATTATACTGAGTTTTGACTAATTGAGTGCTCTAGTATGCCACTCTCGCGGGTCATGGACTCGGATAACACCCGTGATGTTGGGTTCGGGTTCTACGGGAGTGGGGTGTTATAGACGGGTTGGGTAAGATCACTAAGATAGGCCCCCGAAAGATGAGGGAATGCCCCTGAGAGCTGAAGTTGGGGATACCGACTATCCTCTTGAGTATATAAACAAGCAAAGAAATCTCGCGCTAAGCTGCGGAGTGCATAAATGTCAGTGATGGGTACCTCCTGAGCATTAAGGAGGCGATCGACTTGCAATTTCCTTTTCTTAAAGAGGGTGAGTGTTTGGTAGTAATGAGTATTCCAATCGCTCTTCGAAATCCAATCACATCTCGCTTTTTGGTGCCAATAAATTTCCTCCTTGCTGAGGATTTGTAATAGTTCGCTTCCGAAGTGCTCCTCCAGGGCTAAGAGGTCCTCCAGGTTAGCCTCGGTCATGGCTTGTTGGAGCCCGTGGATATGAGCTAAGAGAGATTTTTTGCGACAGAATATGTTCCCGAACTTGTTACGATTCTAGCTCAGGAGTTGTTGGGAAAGGGCAGTGAGTGACTTGCTCAAAGTGCTCATGCCTGGGGTCCAGTGCTCCGCGATAAGTCAACAAACCCCGGATAAGTAAGCCAAACGTTCTGGAATTGAAAAGCCGGAAGGGTAGTAATATATAGTGATTCGGTGGCTGGAGGAGAATTCTCATAGGTTGATGGTCCGACCCTAAGAACGGTAAACGGTAATTAGTCATAGCCAGGAAAGTGTGAAGCCACTTCATAGAGCCGAGGACACAATCTAGTCTCCCCTTCACAGTCCCTCGACGCCACGTAAACTTGGAACCTACGTATCAGAGGTCATAGAGGCTATACCGGTTCACCTGATCCTGAAACTGTTTGTGGATGACACGGGAGGCTCAGGCCCCACCACGCTTATCAGGCAGTTCCAATTTAGCATTAAAATCACCCCCGACAAGGTAGGGGCGATGGGTGGTACGCCCTACCCAATCTAGCTCTGGTCAAAAATAGGATTACGTCGATGCTTGAGGGCTGGCATAGGCCGCAGTAAAGTCGAACGAGTGCGAATTATACCAAACAGTAGTATGAATAAATTATCGGTGGGCTAAGACAATATCTATGGCAAGAGCAACTTTCCATAAAATCCAAATCCCTCCTAAAAAACCTACGACTTCTACTCTAAAAGAGTAGTCGAATCCCAACGATTGAATAAGCGCATAGGCCCTTGGACCGCTAATCCGGGTTTCCAGGAGGACTAGGAGCCCCGATTGGTAAAGACTAAGGGAATTCCGAAGGATAGCGTGGAAGCTCTTCCCCTCAGCTCCTTGACAATTCCATATCAGGATCGACATAAATGGAAATTAACTAGAATTGGTACCTCGTAAAAGAGCGTCACTGGACGCCTCACCCACGAACTACTATGTCTACTGCTCTAGATGGTCTTGTGGATCCGAAGATTTCAGTCGGACAATACTGTTGTCGACGTCAGGAGGTTCCTTCTGGTGGGAGGGGGGATCGGGAGCTCCTTTGTGAAACTGGGCCCGTTTGGTCCTCTACCCCTTCCATATTATGGGGCCATGTCTCAATTTTCAATTCTCGAGCTTCGAGGACTTGACTGTCGCAAATCATTTCAGAGTGTGAAGTAATTTCTACAGCGACAATGTTGGCCTGTTTAGTGGGTTGGATTTGGCGTAGTTGGGCTTTCGCCACTAGACTGACAATACTCGAGCTGGGTAGCCCACTACTAGGTTGGGACTGTTTGGCCTTCTGGCCTCTGGACCCTTTGAAGGGTTTAGGTCGTGGCCCAACTGCTGGAGAGCCAGCCCTTGGCATGGTGGGGGCTTTGGCTTTGGTTAAAGCCCCAAACGGGAGGGCTTTGGCCCAAACCTCCACTTGTAAAAAATAACGGCTGTGCAAGGATCTTATCAATTGTCATGACATCCTGTCCCATCAATGCAGAGAACCGTGAACCAGTCTGGGGAAGGGACGCTACAGACTATTGTTGTCGAGACTTGCGTTGCCAGGGTGGTTGCGGCGGCGTCGAAGGCTGCCTCCAGTTCCTCTGGACCTACACCCACGGACCATAAGCGGTGGATGGACGTTAGGTGTATTGTACTTGTGCGGAGGCGAGGGGGCATTTTCGTGACTGCTCCGGAGGTCGTCGCGTCCTCAGTCACTGGCGCTGGCCTGTCTTCGCTTGCAATGCGTCCAGGGAGAGGTCTGGCTACAACTTCATGGCCTACTCTACCGTAACGGAAGCACAGCTTCGGCAGACCCTTATACATCACGTGGATAATCTCTTCATCTAATTTGACGTGGGTCTTCAGCGGCATACTCAGGTCGATTTCGATCGCTAGGCGGGCATAACGACCTCGTTGGGTCTTCAAGAGGGTAAGAGCGTCTATTTTCATGGTTTTGCCTATCTAATTCCCCATCGTCATGAGAACTATAGGGTGGTACCTGACAATGGGGAGGTCCAGCAGTCACACCCACATAACCGAACTGTGGGCTTGGTCTTAAGAAGGGCGGAAGGAAGGCTCCCAACGACGCACTGCCAAAGCTTGGTCGTAGATGATCCAAGGGCTGTCGGTTAGTGTATGGAGGAAGTAGGTCTTGTCCAAGAAACGAACGAGGTAGTAGTTGTGCTCCAAGTCGATGATTTTAAAGGGATGTGCAAGTTGCCAGAGGGACTTTAGTCGAGAGCTGATCGCGTGGTAGCCAATCTGTCGACCAAGAAGCTTTACAACAACTGCAGTTGTCCATGGTTGGTCTAGCTTGGCATGGAAGGATGGAGAGAGTTTTAGTCCCCCGCCAAGTTCGCTAGAGATGGGTACGATGTCGTCATCCTCCAGTTCGATAGCCTCCTCTACTGGCCACTCGTGCTGAATGTCAGGAAGCTCTGAGTTCGGCCTTCCCATCACGGCAGTGCTATATGTCAAGGGCAGGGGGCTAGTAGGTCCTCCTCCTGTTTTTGCGTTCTTCCACGTTTGGGATAGTGTCCCTCGGGATCGAGGGACTCCATAAGCATCTCCAGGATCTCACACACAGATAAAACAAATAAATAAACCAAGTAGAAACTCTTCTGAATCAAAAGTCTTTAAACTAAAGCCCTGTTTGGTTGACGAGAAAGTAAAGTAAATTTGGAATATGATTCCTCAAAAAATAAATATATGGAAAGTAAAGATATTCACATGTTTGTATACTTATAAGAATTCTAATAGGAAAATTGGGTGAATTCTTATTGTAGTACTTGGTATGTAGCAGTATTTTATGAAATGTAACTTAATTTTGACTTATATTTCTAATTATATCCCTACAAACGGAATAAAAATTGAAATCATTAAATAAGGAAAAATATAAACCTGAAGAGCAAAAATATTCAAAATTAAAATACCAGCCGATACTGGAAATTTTTAAAAAAGGGAAAATTTTCAAAATTTTTTGAAATTTCCCTACCTTCCTCTTATCTCTCATTCCCCCTTTTTTAGTTTTTTTAATTAGTTATTTTATTTATTTCAACTTTTATAGTTATTTTGAATTTTGAATTTTTGTTTTTAAAATAATAATAAATATTTTTATTACTAATAATAATTATAAATTAAATA
>JANZLX010168958.1:0-13569 GCA_025531955.1 Erythroxylum orinocense
TAAGATAAGATATACTATAGATTGGATAAGTTAGTATATACGAAAAATCTAGTAGTTTAGTAGTATTAGAATAGGTTATACTCGTGTATAAATTACGTATAATCAGAAAAATAAAGTGGTTTTTTCTTCTGATATTTTCTATACCCTCTTGTTTCATGGTATCAGAGCTACTGATTCTGGTAGCCTAACTTTTTTCCAGCCACATCATGGCTAGAGTTCAACCAGCCTTCGATTCCTTTAATGAGTTCCAAACCTCATCCCAAACACCTAGTTACATAATACCTTCAGCCCAAACTCCATCTCCTCCTATTGATAATCTTTCGCTGCAAATCACGCAACATAGATTAAATGGAATGAATTTTCAAGAATGGTCCCAATCAGTCATGCTCGTAATCAAAGGAAGAGGCAAGGCTGGATATCTAACAGTGGCAATTCCTCAACCACACGAAACAACAATCACTTATGGTGCTTGGGAAGCTGAGAATTCTATTGCCATGGCTTGGCATATAAATTCAATGGAGCCAAAAATAGGAAGAACCTACCTATGCTGCAAAAGTGCAAGAGAAATCTGGGAGGCTGTAAGAAATATATTTTGATTTGGAAAACACTTCTCAATGCTATCAAAAATTAGAAATACTCACCAGGTAATATTTCTGTTACCGAGTATTATAACTTACTGAATTATGATAGGAGATGGATCTATTTTATGTAGTACATTGGGAGTGTCATGCTAATGCTGAGAAGTATGAAAAATTATTAGAGAAGGGGAGAGTTTTTGATTTCTTGTAGGGACTTAATGTTGGACTTAATGAAGTGCGAGGAAGGTTCCTCGGTTTCAAACCATTGCCATCAATCCGAGAAACATTTGCTGATGTTCGTAGGGAAGAGAGTAGAAAAAAGATCATGCTTACCTCACACACTTCTGAACAAACCTCTCAAGGCTCAGCTTTAATGGCAAACTCTCGGAAGAAGTCCACCTACCAAACCCGAGAGCAAGAAACGAAGAACAAGCAGTGGTGTGACCACTGTGATAAGCCCTACCACACCCGTGAAACCTGCTGGAAATTACATGGGAAACTACCAGATTGGAAACCTAAAAGCCAAAGAGTTTAGCAAAAACGTGGAGTAGCACATGTAGCAGAATCTGATATCAGCAAATCCACAACGCTAAACCTGTCCCCCCAGCAGATGAACTACTTCAACAACTCTTGAATCAAACAAAAATCACAACCGAGAAAGACTCACAAGACCAACAAACCTCTATTGCAACACTAGTCCACAAAAGTAACCTGTGTCAATTATATTATCAAAGTCCCTAAGTCATGATCTTTGTATTGTGGACATAGGTGCATCAGACCACATGACTGGGTCTTTGAATATCTTTGAAAAATATGAGCCATATAACCAAAAAGTTAATGTTTGGGTTGCGGATGGAAAAGGGTTACCAACTATTGGTCAAGGGAGAGTTTGTTTGCCAAAACTGACATTAAATACTGTTCTCTATGTGCCTAAGTTAACTTATAATCTACTATTTGTCAGTCAATTAACCAAGGACATGGACTGTATTGTGATGTTCTTTCCATCTCATTGTGGATTTCTAGACTGGTGTTACGGAAGATGATTGGTAGTGTTGAGGAGAAAGATGGACTTTACTACTTCTCAGGAAAGAGTACTCCTACTGAATCCAAATCATCACATAGGATTTCCCTTTCAGTTATGTCAAATTCTGATGTTATGTTATGGCATCAATGCCTTTGTCATCCCAATTTTCCATATTTGAAAATCTTATATCCAAATCTTTTCATCAATAATGATCAGATTTCTTATATTGTGAGCAATGTGTCCTTGCAAAACAAAGCAAAAACACTTATCCCATATACTCATACATACCTTCCAAACCTTTCCAATTAATTCATAGTGATATCTGGGGTCTCACTAGAGTTACAAGTTTAACCAGTACTCGTTGGTTTATCAGTTTCATTGATGATCATACAAGGGTATGTTGGGTATATCTAATGAAAGACAAATCTGAAGCCTATCATATCTTTAAACAGTTCCACAAACTCATCTAAAATGTATTCCAGACCTCTATTCAAATAGTACGTACTGACAATGGGAGGGAATATTTTTCAACTGATTTTATTCAATATCTCAGTCAAAATGGGATCATTCACAGAGCTCTTGTGCTTATATACCCCACAACAAAATGGGACAGCGAAGAGAAAGAATTGTCATCTTTTAGAGGTAGCCCGATCTATGATGTTTAACAACTTTGTTCCAAATTCCTATTGGGGAGAAGCCATTCTAACCGCCTCATACTTGATAAATCGTCTTCCTTCAAAAACTCTTCAATTCCGAACCCCATTAGGTGTTCTTCTAGAAATTCCTCACATTAAGCTCCTTAATTATCTTCCTCCTAAAGTCTTTGGGTGTACTGTTTTCGTACACAACACACAACAATCAACCCAATAGAAGCAAACTTGACTCACGAGCTATTAAATGTGTGGTTGTTGGGTACTCTCCCACTCAAAAGGGCTATAAGTGTTTCTCACCTTCTACAAACAAATTCTTTGTTTCATATGATGTCATTTTTTTTGAAAAACAACCATACTTCACCAATACCTCTCTTCAGAGGGAGACATCCCATGCAGATATTTATTGGGACCCAAGCATATCACTTCCTATCTCACAAACCTTCCCACAAAACCCGCAAACACCTACCATGAACCTGAAACTGTCTAGTCCAATTCAGTGGGAGAACAAATTCTCGAAAAACAGACCATAGTGTATTGTCGAAGCCCTAAAGCTCCTCAACAAGGCCAATCATTGGACCAAGAACCGGCTCCTAGAGAGACTATGGTAAGTGACTTAGATGTGCCATTTGCACTACGAAAGGGGGTAATATCATGTACTAAATATCCTATTTCAGATTATTTGACTTACTCAAAGTTATCTTCAAAGTTTAAAGCTTTCACTACTAAGCTTTACAGTGTAAGAATTCCAAGAAATGTATGTGATACATTCCAAGAACCTAAGTGGAAGGAAGCTGTACTTGAAGAAATAAAAGCTTTACTTGATAATACGACATGGGAGATTGTGGATCTACCTGAAGGAAAAAAGGTGGTTGGTAGCAAGTGGGTGTTCACTGTGAAGTATAGGGCAGATGGAGAGATTGAAAGGTATAAGGCTAGATTAGTGGCTCAAGGCTTTACACAAACCTATGGAATAGATTATGAGGAGACATTTGCTCTAGTTGCGAAGTTGAACACAATTAGAGTCCTTATATCATTGGCTGCAAATTTAGACTGAAAACTCCATCAGCTCGACATTAAAAATGCCTTCCTAAATGGTACATTAGATGAGGAAATATATATGAGGATACCACCAGGTTTTGAATCTGAAGAAGGAAGGGGAAGAGTTTGCAAACTAAAAAAAATCCTTATACGGCCTCAAACAGTCTCCACGAGTATGGTTTAAGAGGTTCAGTGACACTCTTTGCTGGTTTGGATACAAATAGGGACAAGCTGATCACACAATGTTTGTGAAGTGTGGAAAAAATGGTAAGAAATCCATCTTGATTGTGTATGTGGACGATATTATAATCATAGGCAATGACACTAGTGAGATCAATGATCTTAAATAAAAATTGAGGCTGGAATTTAGGGTAAAAGACCTCGGAGCATTAGGACACTTTCTTAGAATGGAGATTGGTTGAAGTAAGGAAGGTATTTTCGTATCTCAACGAAAATACATTCTTGATTTACTGGAGGAAACAGGAAAGATGGGTTGCAAAACTATGGGAACTCCACTGGAGAGAAACTGGAAATTCAAGAAAAATGAAGAAGATCCTCCTGTTGACAAAGGAAGATATCAAAGGTTAGTAGGAAAATGTTAGACCCCCTATTACCAAGGTTTATTCTAGAAGGGTAAAGGAAAGGGTAACCGAGTAGAGTACTAGTTTCTGTTATAGTTAGGTATTACGTGCATATGGGAGGGGAGAGAATAGGAGAGTTTGTTGCATGGCTGACGTAAGAAGTTGGTTAGTATAAATAATGTAATGATTGGGAGAAAGAGGGAGGCAAATACTAAGCATATACTGTGAGCCTTAGGCTGGAGAGAGCAGCACTCTCGAAGTTGGCTGCATACTACTTGTAACTTGACAGAAATTGTCATTACACATTAATACAGTAAGAAAACTCTTAGCTACAGAGAGTTCTATCACTGGTATCAGAGCATAGATCCTACAATGGCTAATAAGAAGGGGGATAATCGGATGGATGGGATTGAGAAGGAAATCGAGAATTTACGTGAAGATTTTCAGAAGAGTTTTGAGCTTCTGAGGGAGGAACGAAGACTGGAGAAAGAAGAAGTGCAGAGAAATTGGGAGCGTTCTCAGCTCGAGATGGAGTTACGTGAAATAATGACGATGTTGGTGAGTGACAGAGAAGTTAGCAAGAATGGTGAGACGTTAGGGCATCATCAGAGGGAGGAAGAGTTGTGAGTGGACAAAGGGAAGGGACCAATGGAGCCAGGTGGGATTCGGGGCCCAACGACGGTGGTCGAACCAAGGAATGAGAGCTGGAGACACTCCCCAAACTTTGGGGGCAGGACGGAACAGCCACCCGAGTACGGGTGGAATAATACGACCCAACCGGAGCCATTCCGAGGGTGGGCGTGCCAAATAGGGGGTCGACGTGGGTCGATGGTGGGTGGAGAATGAGAACCCGAACCACGGAGAGAAGAATGGAGAAGCTATACGGAGGAACCACCGCCTAGGTTTGCGCGACAGGGAGAACACCGAAGAGACTGTCGAACTCGACAGGTGGAGATGCCAATGTTTGATGGGGAAGATCCGGATGGGTGGATTTATAGAGTGGAGCAATTTTTCTCGGTGGGAAGGTTCAATGAAAGAGAGAAAATGGAGTTGGTTTCTCTCAGTATGGAGAAGAAGGCGTTGACTTGGTTTCGGTGGGTGGAGGGGAGAAGGCCGATTAGAGATTGGGAGGAATGTAAGGAATTATTAGTTAAAAAATTTAGACCCTTCCAAGAAGGGACCCTGTGTCAACGTCTGTTGGCCAGCAAACAGACGGGGACAGTGGCTGAATATATTTGGAGATTTGAGGAATTAGCGGCTCCCTTACCAGAGTTACTTGATGAAGTGTTGGAGAGTGCATTTTTAAATGGGTTGTCAAAGGAAAATCGAGTGGAACTCTTAATTGCTAATCCCAGAAGTTTGGCACGAATGATGACATCGGCATAATAGATCGAGGAGAAGAATAAAATACTAGGGCGTGATAAGGGAAACAGGACCATGGGGAGTAATAGAACAAGTGGCTATGGTGGATAAAAAACGTGGGAAACAACTGGGGACCATGAGAAAATTGGGATTACACCTGGAAGGGCCACTGCCACCGACAAAGGGGATGGGACATTTAAACGCCTTACATTTAGTGAGCTGCAAGAGAAGAGGAGACGGGGGCTATGTTTCAAATGCGACGAGAAGTATACCCAAGGCCATCATTGTAAAATGATAGATTTGAAAGTTATCACAGTCCTAGATGAAGAGATGGAAGTTGATACGCTGGAGAGTGCCGAAGAGGAAGAGGAGCCAGAAGAGGAACTGCAAAATGTGGAACTTTCAGCAGGGTCGACAGCGGGGTTAACTTTGCCAAGATAATGAAGGTGGTAAGGGAATTGGAAGGGGAGACAGTAGTAATCCTTATTAACAGTGGAGCCACCTATAATTTTTTTTCAAAAGACTTAGCGTTGAAATGGAGCTCCAATTGGGATCCCACTGGCAAGTATGAGATTGTATTAGGAAATGGAGAGAAGGTAGCAAGAAATGGAGTCTATCGGAAATTGAAGTTAAAGGTACAGGAGCTAGAAATTTGTGAAGATTTTCTGCCAATGAAGTTCGGCAGCATAGATGTGGTTTTGGGAATAAAATGGCTGAGAACACTAGGAGATGTCCTATGTAATTGGTGTACCTTGACTATGAAAATCAGAATGGGAGGGACAGAAATCATTATAAAAGGGGATACAATCTTGTCAAAGTCCATGGTGAGTGCCAAATCCATTGGCAACGATCTCAAGGAAGGGAATTTAGTGTATTTGTTACAGATGGAAGAACAAGGGGAAGATCTGGTGGGGATGATTCAGCTAGAGGATCCTGAAATTAGCAGTATATTGGAGGAGTTTGGAGGGGTGTTTCAATGGCCACAAACTTTACCACCAAAAAGAGGGAAAGAACACCACATCCACCTAGTCGAAGGAGAAGGACAAGTAAGGGTTCGATCCTATAAATACCCTCATTTTCAAAAGAATGAAATTGAGAGACTGGTCAAAGAGATGTTGGAATCAGGTATCATTCAACCCAGCACATCACCGTATGCTAGTCCAGTTCTGCTAGTCAAGAAAAAGGATGGAGGGTGGCACTTTTGTATGGATTATCGGCTCTAAACAAGGTGACTGTTAGTGACAAATTCCCAATACCCATAATAGAGGAGTTGATGGATGAGTTAAGTGGGGCAGTTATCTTTTCTAAGATCGATTTAAAGTCGGGTAATCATCAAATAAGGATGAGGGAAGAGGACATTGAGAAAACCGCTTTTCGAACTCATGAAGGGCATTACGAATTTGTAGTAATGCCTTTCGGATTGACAAATGCCCCAACAACTTTTCAATCGTTAATGAATCAGATTTTTAAACCCCATCTCCGAAAATTCATACTAGTGTTTTTCAATGACATCTTAATTTACAACAGAAGTAAGGAGGAGCATCTAAGACATTTAAGGATGACTTTGAGCATTTTGAAGGAGCAACAACTATATGCCAATTACAAGAAATGTGTTTTTGGTCAGCCTCACTTGGAATATCTGGGCCACATTGTATCAGCGCAAGGGGTTGCAGTAGATCAGTCCAAGATTGAAGCTATGTTAAAGAGGCCTAAACCAGAAACTTTGAAGGAGTTGAGGGGATTCATGGGGCTGACAGGGTATTACCGAAAATTTGTTAGAGGATACAGCCATATTGCACGGCCATTGACGCAGCTGCTCAAGAAGAACAATTTCAAGTGGACATTGGAGACAGAGGAGGCTTTCCAGAACTTAAAACAGGCCATGACCACCGTACCTGTTCTAGCTTTGCCTGACTTCAACCAACCTTTTGTTTTGGAGACGGATGCTTCAGCTTCTGGTGTGGGAGCAGTGCTGATGCAAAATAACCGACCTATTGCCTATTATAGTCAGTCATTCTTGGCAGAAAGGAAGGGGCAATCTGCTTATGAAAGGGAGCTTATGGCGATTGTGTTGGCTGCCCGAAAATGGAGATCTTACCTCCTAGGCCATAAATTTGTCATCCGGACTGATCAGAAACCATTAAAGTTTCTGTTAGAACAGCGGGAGATTCAACTCGACTATCAAAAATGGCTCACCAAACTGTTGGGTTTTGACTTCGTCCTTGAATACAAACCGTGAAGGGAGAATAAGGTGGCGGATGCTTTATCACGAGTACAATACTAGGGAGAGTTGGGGACTGTAATGGCATGCAAAATCATCGCTATGGATGTAATCTGGAGGGAGATAGAAGCTGATAACATGCTGAAGGAGTTGGCTGAAGCTATCAGCCGAGATCCGGGTTTCACTGTTTCAGGCCCCCATATACGGTTAAGCAAGGCAGACTCTACTACAAAGACAGATTGGTAATCTCTAACACTTCTGCCTTTATAACTAACATTATGAAGGATGGGCATGAGAGTCATTTGGGAGGACATGGAGGACCACTGAAAACTTATAAGCACATTTCTAGAGAGTTGTATTGGGAAGGCATGAAGAAAGACATTTATAGATTTGTGGCAGCTTGCTTAACATGCCAGCAGAATAAATATTTAACCTTATCCCCAGCAGGACTATTGCAGCCTCTTGCGATTCCAATTCAGGTATGGGATGATATAACCATGGATTTTATCGAAGGGCTTCCAAAATCCCTTGGATATGCATCCATCTTAGTGGTGGTGGATAGGTTGAGCAAGTATGCTCACTTCTTACCCCTTAAGCACCCCTACATGGCACAATCAGTGGCTGAGGTGTTTATCAAGGATGTTGTGAGGCTGCATGGATTTCCTAGATCGATAGTTCAGACAGAGATAAAATCTTCATGAGCAAATTTTGGGGGGAACTATTCAAGATGCATGGAACCGCCCTCATGTTCAGCTCATCCTATCACCCTCAAACCGATGGGGCTACTGAGGTGGTGAATAGGTCAGTAGAAGCATATTTGAGATGTTTTGCAAGAGATGCCCCTAAGCAATGGGCAAAATGGTTGGGCTGGGCAGAATATTGCTACATTACATCCTATCATGTGTCTCTTAAAACTACACCTTTTAAGGTGTTATATAGAAGGGATCCTCCACCAATTTTTCAGATGGGAACAAGGGTATCAAGAATGGAGTCGGTTGACATCTTACTACAACAAAGGGACCATTACTTATCCAAAATAAAAAGCACTTATCTAAGGCCCAAAATGACATGAAAAGTAGAGCTGATCAGCATAGGAGAGAAGTAGTTTCCAAGTGGGAGATTTGGTATGGCTGAAACTAGCTCCTTATAGACAATTGACGGTTGCAAGAAGAGTTAGTGAGAAATTGGCTCCCCAGTATTTTGGTCCATTCCGTGTGTTGAGAAGGATTGGAGAAGTGGCCTATGAATTGCAATTACCCGAGACAGCCCGGATTCATCCTATCTTTCATGTGTCACAGCTGAGAGCTGTGGTGGGAGAGAATAAGGACCAGCTGGTTTTGCCTGACAGTTGGGCCGAAGCAGAGGAATCAAGGGTGCATTTGGATAAAGTCTTAGCAGCAAGACTAGTGGGGGGATCCAAAGAACTGAAAGTATTGATCAAGTGGGAGGGCTTAGCAGACTCAGAAGCGATTTGGGAGAAGTTTGATGACATACTCGAACAATTTCCAGAATTTCATCTTGAGGACAAGGTGCAACTTATTGGGGGGAGCAATGTTAGACCCCCTATTACCAAGGTTTATTCTAAAAGGGTAAAGGAAAGGGTAACCGAGTAGAGTACCACTTTCTATTATAGTCAGGTATTACGTGCATATGGGAGGGGAGAGAATAGGAGAGTTTGTTGCATGGCTGACGTAAGAAGTTGGTTAGTATAAATAATGTAATGATTGGGAGAAAGAGGGAGGCAAATACTAAGCATATACTGTGAGCCTTAGGCTGGAGAGAGCAGCACTCTCGAAGTTGGCTGCATACTACTTGTAACTTGACAGAAATTGTCATTACACATTAATACAGTAAGAAAACTCTTAGCTACAGAGAGTTCTATCACTGGTATCAGAGCATAGATCCTACAATGGCTAATAAGAAGGGGGATAATCGGATGGATGGGATTGAGAAGGAAATCGAGAATTTACGTGAAGATTTTCAGAAGAGTTTTGAGCTTCTGAGGGAGGAACGAAGACTGGAGAAAGAAGAAGTGCAGAGAAATTGGGAGCGTTCTCAGCTCGAGATGGAGTTACGTGAAATAATGACGATGTTGGTGAGTGACAGAGAAGTTAGCAAGAATGGTGAGACGTTAGGGCATCATCAGAGGGAGGAAGAGTTGTGAGTGGACAAAGGGAAGGGACCAATGGAGCCAGGTGGGATTCGGGGCCCAACGACGGTGGTCGAACCAAGGAATGAGAGCTGGAGACACTCCCCAAACTTTGGGGGCAGGACGGAACAGCCACCCGAGTACGGGTGGAATAATACGACCCAACCGGAGCCATTCCGAGGGTGGGCGTGCCAAATAGGGGGTCGACGTGGGTCGATGGTGGGTGGAGAATGAGAACCCGAACCACGGAGAGAAGAATGGAGAAGCTATACGGAGGAACCACCGCCTAGGTTTGCGCGACAGGGAGAACACCGAAGAGACTGTCGAACTCGACAGGTGGAGATGCCAATGTTTGATGGGGAAGATCCGGATGGGTGGATTTATAGAGTGGAGCAATTTTTCTCGGTGGGAAGGTTCAATGAAAGAGAGAAAATGGAGTTGGTTTCTCTCAGTATGGAGAAGAAGGCGTTGACTTGGTTTCGGTGGGTGGAGGGGAGAAGGCCGATTAGAGATTGGGAGGAATGTAAGGAATTATTAGTTAAAAAATTTAGACCCTTCCAAGAAGGGACCCTGTGTCAACGTCTGTTGGCCAGCAAACAGACGGGGACAGTGGCTGAATATATTTGGAGATTTGAGGAATTAGCGGCTCCCTTACCAGAGTTACTTGATGAAGTGTTGGAGAGTGCATTTTTAAATGGGTTGTCAAAGGAAAATCGAGTGGAACTCTTAATTGCTAATCCCAGAAGTTTGGCACGAATGATGACATCGGCATAATAGATCGAGGAGAAGAATAAAATACTAGGGCGTGATAAGGGAAACAGGACCATGGGGAGTAATAGAACAAGTGGCTATGGTGGATAAAAAACGTGGGAAACAACTGGGGACCATGAGAAAATTGGGATTACACCTGGAAGGGCCACTGCCACCGACAAAGGGGATGGGACATTTAAACGCCTTACATTTAGTGAGCTGCAAGAGAAGAGGAGACGGGGGCTATGTTTCAAATGCGACGAGAAGTATACCCAAGGCCATCATTGTAAAATGATAGATTTGAAAGTTATCACAGTCCTAGATGAAGAGATGGAAGTTGATACGCTGGAGAGTGCCGAAGAGGAAGAGGAGCCAGAAGAGGAACTGCAAAATGTGGAACTTTCAGCAGGGTCGACAGCGGGGTTAACTTTGCCAAGATAATGAAGGTGGTAAGGGAATTGGAAGGGGAGACAGTAGTAATCCTTATTAACAGTGGAGCCACCTATAATTTTTTTTCAAAAGACTTAGCGTTGAAATGGAGCTCCAATTGGGATCCCACTGGCAAGTATGAGATTGTATTAGGAAATGGAGAGAAGGTAGCAAGAAATGGAGTCTATCGGAAATTGAAGTTAAAGGTACAGGAGCTAGAAATTTGTGAAGATTTTCTGCCAATGAAGTTCGGCAGCATAGATGTGGTTTTGGGAATAAAATGGCTGAGAACACTAGGAGATGTCCTATGTAATTGGTGTACCTTGACTATGAAAATCAGAATGGGAGGGACAGAAATCATTATAAAAGGGGATACAATCTTGTCAAAGTCCATGGTGAGTGCCAAATCCATTGGCAACGATCTCAAGGAAGGGAATTTAGTGTATTTGTTACAGATGGAAGAACAAGGGGAAGATCTGGTGGGGATGATTCAGCTAGAGGATCCTGAAATTAGCAGTATATTGGAGGAGTTTGGAGGGGTGTTTCAATGGCCACAAACTTTACCACCAAAAAGAGGGAAAGAACACCACATCCACCTAGTCGAAGGAGAAGGACAAGTAAGGGTTCGATCCTATAAATACCCTCATTTTCAAAAGAATGAAATTGAGAGACTGGTCAAAGAGATGTTGGAATCAGGTATCATTCAACCCAGCACATCACCGTATGCTAGTCCAGTTCTGCTAGTCAAGAAAAAGGATGGAGGGTGGCACTTTTGTATGGATTATCGGCTCTAAACAAGGTGACTGTTAGTGACAAATTCCCAATACCCATAATAGAGGAGTTGATGGATGAGTTAAGTGGGGCAGTTATCTTTTCTAAGATCGATTTAAAGTCGGGTAATCATCAAATAAGGATGAGGGAAGAGGACATTGAGAAAACCGCTTTTCGAACTCATGAAGGGCATTACGAATTTGTAGTAATGCCCTTTGGATTGACAAATGCCCCAGCAACTTTTCAATTCTTGATGAATCAGATTTTAAACCCCATCTCCGAAAGTTCATACTAGTGTTTTTCGATGATATCTTAATTTACAGCAGAAGTAAAGAGGAGCATCTAAGACATTTAAGGATGACTTTGAGCATTTTGACGGAGTAGAAGCTATATGCCAATTACAAGAAATGTATTTTTGGTCAGCCTCACTTGGAATATCTGGGCCATATTGTTTCGGCACAAGGGGTAGCAGTAGACCAGTCCAAGATTGAAGCTATGTTAAAGTGGCCTAAACCAAAAACTTTGAAGGAGTTAAGGGGATTCTTGGGGCTAACAGGGTATTACCGAAAATTTGTTAGAGGGTACAACCACATTGCATGGCCATTGACATAGCTGCTCAAGAAGAACAATTTGAAGTGGACAGTGGAGGCAGAGGAGGCTTTCAAGAACTTAAAGCAGGCCATGACCACTGTACCTGTTCTAGCTTTGCCTGACTTCAACCAACCTTTTGTTTTGGAGACGGATGCTTCAGCTTCTGGGGTGGGAGCAGTGCTGATGCAAAATAACCAACCTATTGCTTATTATAGTCAGTCATTCTCAGCAGAAAGAAAGGGGAAATCTGTTTATGAAAGGGAGCTAATGGCGATTGTGTTGGCTGTTCGGAAATGGAGATCTTACCTCCTAGGCCATAAATTTTTCATCCGGACTGATCAGATACCGTTAAAGTTTCTGTTAGAACAGCAGGAGATTCACCCCGACTATTAGAAATGGCTCATCAAACTGTTGGGTTTCGACTTCGCCCTTGAATACAAACCAGGAAGGGAGAATAAGGTGGCTGATGCTCTATCATGAGTTCAGTTCCAGGGGGAGTTGGGGACTGTAATGGCATGCAAAACCATCCACATGGATGTAATTTGGAGGGAGATAGAATCTGATAAGAAGCTGAAGGAGTTAGCTGAAGCTATCAGCCGAGATCCTGGTTTCAGACCACCATATACGGTGAAGCAAGGCAGACTTTATTACAAAGACAGATCAGTAATCTCTAACGCTTCTGCTTTGATACCTAGCATTATGAGGGATAGTCATGAGAGTCTGGGAGGACATGGAGGACCATTGAAGACTTATAAGCGCATTTCTAGAAAGTTGTACTGGGAAGGCATGAAGAAAGAAATTTATAGATTTGTGGCAGCTTGCTTAACTTGCCAGCAAAATAAATATCTAACATTATCCCTAGCAGGACTATTGCAGCCTCTTGCGATTCCAATTTAGGTATGGGATGATATAACTATGGATTTTATCGAAGGACTTCTAAAGTCCCTTGGATACGCATCCATCTTGGTGGGGTGGATAGGTTGAGCAAGTATGCTCACTTCTTACCCCTGAAACACCCCTACACAGCACAATCAGTGGCTGAGGTGTTTATCAAAGATGTTGTGAGGCTGCATGGATTTCCTAGATCGGTAGTTTCAGATAGAGATATGTTAGAGACCACCATCTCTAACAGAGATTCAGCTCAAACACAAAACCTGCACAGCCAACAATCGCACACACAACAGCCACAGAACCAACGCACACAGCAGCAAAGAAACAAAAACAAGAAGTAGAAATGGAGACGAAAGGAAAATCAGTAACTAATATTCCCTAGCTAGACTTCGAGGGCTAGCTAAACCTCCCTACAATCACCAATTCTCATATCATAACCGAATGCCTAAGCCTTCCCCCTCTACCACCTTTTATTCCCTTCTCCTAACTAACTTCCACATGACTCATCTCTCTCCTAATTTCCCACTTTAC
>JANZLX010169028.1:0-13551 GCA_025531955.1 Erythroxylum orinocense
GATGCCGTCTATTTATGTGGGGTCCACTGGAATCCACATAAATGGACGGCATCCACCCCACTGGACAGAGTAGGGACAGAGTAACTTGGACAGAGGATTTGGGGTGTGCCTGCCAAGCCTGGCCTGGCGGCAGCCCCACTTATCAAAAGCACGTTTTGGATTTGTTTTCAGGGAAAACATTGAACAGACTTTTTGTTTGATTCTCGGCCATTTCCGCATGTGTCTTCTCAACCTTTATTTCTTCAATAAATAGAGTCTTTAGATAATTATTAAAATCATTGCTAATTTGAATCCCAAGCCAATGTACATATGCTCTTTTTGTTTGCAAAAGGGAAAAAACACAAGCATACAGAAATTTGTGATATTTCTGTTACAATTATGTTTTAATTGGGGTTTCTTTCTCATACGTAAATATTTTAGGGTAATTAAAAATACAAAACAGACCGTCATTCTTTCTATTCCCCAACTCATCCCGGCTATTCAATTTTTGTGAATATTATTTATTAACGACACAAAATAATAAAAACAGGTGATCCCGTATCAAGCCTAAATCTTAACTCAGTGGGTTAGCGTAGATGGTACATGCCTTCGTCGCTTAATCAAGTGGTTGGAGATTCGAATTTTACTTTTAGAAATGCAGCAAACTCCTGAGCCAATTATAGCTCTCCCATATTGAAAATGTTCCCGCAACGAAGAGATTAATTATTGATTTTGTCGGTGGATATCTTGGGTGTATCAAAAAAAAAATCAAGCCTAAATCTTTCCTTCACTAATGTGAATGTCCTTAATGAGTGGACCCTTCCAATACCAATGTCCCATAAATGCTACCCTGTTTTATTATTTTTTTTTTCCTGTTGGGTTGGGGCTAGGGAGAGATAATGCAACAAAACAAAAGCCTGGTAAATTTCAAGTTGGTTAATATTTAATTATTCTTTTTTTAAAAATGAACCTAACTGTAGGGAAATTAACATGAATGCGTGGCACATGGAATGTGTTGTCAGCAATTCCTTTTCAATTCATAAAGTGCTGCTTTGGCTTCAATTTTCTTTTAAGATACCCGTAGTCTTAATAAACATCTAGCAGCTGCCTTTTCTGTCCGCTTGCTTTACTTTAATCTATTTTTGTTACTTTAATAAGAATGGGTATTGTTTTAAGTTTGCATGGAAACTCTGATCTAATTCGACAAGGCTAGGGGCTTCACAAAGAAATCTCACAATCGCATTTAATAACAACACGTGTGTCACGTCACGTCATTAACTCACTGACCGCTCCTCCGTATTTGATTTCTCCGGAGTCACAAATCACAATTCATAAAACGTGGAACGGAGGACCAAATCAATAACACAGGCGCCTTATGGGCTTTGTTGCTTTCGTCATGATGGAGTGTGGGCTTTGGACTGCTTCATCTTAATGATTATACGCTAAGGCCCAACACTGAAAATGTTTATTATTTTCTTCTGGATGCCACAGACACAGGAAGAGGAAGTCCTTGTATAACCATTTTACTTCAATTACTCCAACAAGATCAAAACCAACTTGACATGCTGCGCTTTTGGAAGGCAGTGTTCATGTTGCAACGAATAAGGCACCAGCACCGGTTGTCCTCTTTGAGAATCTTATCCATCTCAATAACAGTTTATGTCATTATATTCGCACTCTCTAATTGTCAGGGTTGACGTACGTGAGATAAAGATGTTATATATTTTTCAATATACCGAAGAAGAAACTTTATGTTGGCTTAAATGTGAACAAAATCTTAAATTTCATAAGCTCAAATAAACGAGTCATGGCAAACTTACAATGAAAATGTATACAATTTCGACCTTGCTAGTCAATTTCCAAAGATTATAGGACCAACTTTTTTACTTATTTAAAAAATATTGATATTTTAGTATATAACTTTAGAGAAACTTTATCTTTTTTATATTTATTCTCATTCAATTTCTTCATTTAATACTACTAATTAATGAGTACACTGAGATTGAGTCTTAAACAGGCAGATATAATTTTAAAAACCGGCACAGGAACTAAGAAAATGATTCCTTCTTTAGAGAGATTATATAAACAAATGTCGGAACCTAAATATGTTATTACTATGGGAACATGTACAATTACAGAGGGGATGTTCAGTGCTGATTCTTATAGTACTATTCAGGGAGTTGATAAGTTAATTCTTGTACATGTCTATTTGCCGAGATGTCCACATAGACCAGAAGAGTTCTAGATGTTATAAAAAAACTTCGTTAAAAATATTTCAAGAGATTTATGAAGACCGAATTAGACCTTGACATAGGAATTGTTGTTTTACTACCAATCACAAGTTTCATATTCAACGCATTACTCATACTGAAAATTATGATCAAGGATTACTCTATCAACCACTGTCTACTTCAAAGATCCCATCTAAAACATTTTTCAAATACAAAAAGTCAGTATCATCTTGGAAGACTGAAAGGAATATCTTATCGAGGTAATCATATTTGTTTCGGTAAATATGCTCTGTAGGCAATTAAACCCTTGAGATTACGTCTAGACAAATAGAGGTGGGACGTCGGGCAATTATACACAATGTGCACCACGGTGAAAAAATATAGATATGTATATTTCCTCACAAACTAGTTACCGCAAGACCTACAAAAACTTTTAGTTTTAGTATGAAGCCTTGATACTTTATGAGAGAAGTTATTAGTAGTAAAGCATGCTAATGCTTGCAACTGGTAATAAACTTGTTTATGTATTAGAATGGCGAATGAACATCAAGTTATGAAACATGTTAATATTTGCAACTATTAACAAATATGTTTATGTATTGGAATGGCTAATAAGTACCAAGTTATGCTTAACAGTGTTGTCAAAATCAATTTTTTTAAGATAGCAACAATATGAATTGTGCTTGTGCTCTATAATTTAGTTGATTTTACTTTAAAGGAGTGTTTATATTTATTGAAATTATTTATAGTAGAGAAACAAATACTCTTCAAGCTATCAAAAAAGCAATCTAAGTTTTAGCAATATCGTGCTCATGACCATAATATATGATGAATATAGTATATATCTTAAATATGATTTAAATTTATTAATGATGAAATCATGTATGCTTTTAAAAAATAAATGAAGTCAAGCAATGAGGTTACCACAAATATTTTGTAAACTTTTTGATGTGCAAGTAAAGTATTCAAAGAAGATTGACTGAATAAGAACGATATTCATGCTAGTGCATATACATTGTGGACTATTATGCATTTTGGATAAAAATTCTTAAGATGTAATAGGTGGAGAACACACAATTATGATTTTTTAGAATAAATACATCATAGCTATAGTGGATGAGAAAAAGTTGTGAATTGTAAAATCATATTAAAGGGTGACAAATTTTTAAAGGGGCTTTGAAGGATAAATATTTACATGAAAAAGTATTGCATGGCATAATAAAAACACTGCATGATGAAATATGTGAGAAAGTCAAAATGTTAACAAATGTAGCACATGAAATTACAATGATGAAAAAGAAGATGAAGAAGCAAAGGGATAAGTTCAAGCACAAATATATTTTATTAACAAATTGTTGTTAATGAAAAAGAGAATTTAGAATTTAGAATTTGAATTTTTATTTTATGAAAGTAAAGAATTAAAAGAATGGACTACCAAGCCATTATAAGTTAGATATTTTTTATCTTTTAATTGCTTGAATTTTATTGTGGAGAAAATATATGTTCAGTTAAAATGCTTATAGATTTTTATAATCTTTTCTAACCTAAATAATGACTTATGTTTGAACTTTGCAAGGTCATACTATAATTTTTAGTTTTTGTTTAAAACCAAAATAATGGTTGTTATGACCATTACCACTCAAAATGGTGTGCATCAGAAGGTTAAATTTTCACATGCCAAATTCAAGTATCAAACTCCCAAAAGCTGAAATTACACACTAAAATTGTTTTCATAATTCTAAATATCCATCATATATCCAATAAAAGTGAAAATTACAAAATTCTCTAATTATATAGTACGTATCATAATATTGATAATTGGCCTTTAATTGCTCATTTTTATCCTTTATCTTGGAATTTAATTAGCATTTATTGTTAATTTATTAAAAGGATATGATGATTAAGTTGTAACTAGATTAGAAGACTGAGATCTTTGAGTTGTTCTTGATCTTGATGTAATTATGGATTGAGACGATTAAGGTTCACCATTATTTGATAAATTAGAGGCGTAAGTTATAGTAATATTATGATTTTGGAGCGCAAATACTTTAACATTTCTTCCTCCCATTGGTTAGTAACTCTAAGATAAATAATTATAACTAGTTCACAAGCATCACTAAGCTAAAGATTCATAACCAATTTAGAACATAATATCAAGGCATAAAACCAAATTACCATTCTCATAAAAAAAATCACAACTAAATGACGCGAACAATTAATAAGAGAATCACACAAAAATAATTGACATACTCTAAAATAAATATTTTCGCTAATTTCTTTAAACAACACTCTACATGCTTGATAAGTCTAAAAAGAGAACACGTCATTTTTCTAATGTGAAATAAGTCACATGTATGATTTTTATAACTTAAATTGTATGAAACTAAAATATTACAAATTTTTTCTTCCTTTCAAAGATATTTGGATCAAAATTTGAAGCTAACAGAGTAGTTTTTGGCCTTCCTATCCTTTTGTAGATCTTAAAGAAGAATTCTAACATTAGAACTCTCGACTTAGATTGTATTTCATAATGTGCTAAGTTAGTCTCTTTTTCTTTACAAATATCATAACAATACACTAAAATCCTAGTCAGCGTGTAACTCACAATTACAAGAGGAAAGTTAAAGGAAAAAAATTAATTCCCTTGATAGAAGTTGATCTTCTTTAAGGTTGTCTGGTATCTTTTTTTGTTGTGATCAAGTTCCCAACAATGTTGACACCACATTACATCTCCTTTCTTATTCAAATTGTTCATATTCATTGGCTCTTCATTTTTATCCCTTCTGCTCGCTCTCTTTGGCCTTTTTAACATTTTCTTTGCAATTAGAGGGAGGATAAGCTAAAGGTTTAAAACTTGGGCCATAATTTAGGCACACAATTAGCTTTATTAATTATTGGCAACTCCTTAAGTCTCACTTTTTCTTATAAAACCAACTCACACAACCATCAACATTCTCCATTTGAAAGTTAATACATTTGATTACATATAATAAAAAGAATTCTTAGTAATAACTCCAACCTACATTGATATGTCTTTATACGTAAACTAATAATAAATTTCTCATCAAAATAAGATATCTTAAACTTAAAATCTCCATTAGATTTAGTGAGATAATGAACATCACAAATGCCTTCCATTCTATCTTCGTTTCTTAATATTTGAAGATCATAACATCTTCAATAGCACAATTGCATATTTAATCATTAAACTCTTTAGGATCTTTGAATTTTATCCCCAAACTAAATTTAATTTTGTTTTATTTCCGTGTTCAAATTAAATGTTGCAGACCCCTTCTTTTTCTTGCTTCATTGTTACTAGTAACTGAAGTAGTTCTTTATTATTGTCATCATAATCAATGTCCAAATAATGAAAAGTACCTTTTGATACATCAATTTTAGTTTTATGAGAACTTGGCTTCCTTATACTCCCATAACCATCAACAACATTGTCAAACAATAATCACTAACTAAATTTCTAGTCAATTTTCTCTCTATTCCCATGTAAATATTTCTTATCATTAGTTAAGAAACTATCTGAAATGCCATCACTCGATGATTCTCTCATATTAGTAAGAAAAAAAAAATAGAAACTCTGATTCATCAATAACTTCTTTATTAACACACTTATTATGAATCTCATTATTAAAGTTTGCTTCTTCACCATTAGGTTCCTTGTAACCTTGGTCATAATATAATTGAACAAATGAATAAGTTATTTCCTCAATTATGTTAAGCATCTCCAACATGTCATTATCATTGGAAAACTCAAGATTGCTCATTTGATTAAAAGACTCATAACCGTACCTATAATATATAAAATTGACCATATGCACTGTATCCTCAGCAACACTCTTTAGCACCATTATGTTGAGCGTGTCAAACTCATTTTCATTCTTTTATCTTGGTCTTACCACTAGTATACTCCCATTACCCATATTTTTCTAAAAAAATCTAACATACTGAAATGCAACCATATCTTAAATAGAAAACTAATTTAATAAAATAATAATTAGTAATTACATGGTAATTTCATATGCATTTAATTAGAAGCATATAGTGAAGCACATAGAAACTTGAGTACACTTTTTTTTACAAAGTCACACATAATTAAAATAAAAAATAAAAAATAATATGGTATGAATAAGTATTTAGAGTTATATTTGAATCATAACTTTAATAAAGAAAGAAAAGTAGCTTTGAACAATCTAAATTTCTTAAAACTTGTACCAATTCTAATCAAATTAATCAAAAGTATAAAACCACATAAAGAAAGTGTAGAAAAAGAATTTTAATTTAACTCTCAAGGTAAAGTGTAGAAAAAGACTTTTATTTTAACTCAAGGTATGAAAACAATATAGTTATTCGTAAAAAGAAAAAAAGAAAAGTATTATATTATAGCACATTGAAATAAGGAAATAGGTTTCTAGCAAGTGGTTCTTCTATATTACACTACTTGAAAAGTGTTGTTGTTTAGAATGCAACTTAACTACTATACTCAAAGGCTCCTATACAACATATGATAATTATTTTTACCCTAAAATAACTTCTTCATGTAATATGTAATTGAGGCAAATAATAAAAATTGTCGATCACTCTTATGAATATTTAAAAATATGGCTAATCATACTTCTTATGAATCATAACCAAGATCCTTTTCTTGAGGAGCATCCAACACTAAGATTTAAAGAACTTGTTTTAACTTTACCAATATGTCAAATTTTCCAAATTTGTTCTTAATACAATCTACTAGAGAAGATACATTATTCACATTAGTGGCATCACTTTGGAAAGACTCATTGTGAGATCAGAAATTTCGAACTTTTTGATAGTTTTAAATCTTCTGTTTACATTTCTCTAAAAATGACAAATTATTCTATTAGAGACTAGTAGATGAATTTGGAACTTGATGATAGGATTATAGTCAAGAAAATAACATATAAAGTAAAAAAGGATAATAAAAGAAAGAGAAAAGCAGTACATAGTAGGCATAAATGGTAGGATATTTTGAGATTCTTCTATAATTTTCCTTCAATAGTTGTATTCTAGTTTCCTTAAATTCATCTTAAGCACCAAAGAAAGTATTATGAAATCTACAATCTACCATCGTTTTGTATAATAAACATCCTAATCATCAAAAAACTGTATGCCTTCCTTCTGGTTCTATTTGATTTCCCCTAACCCTAATTTATCTTATCTATTTTTTGTTGCCAAATATACTTCTAAACTTTATTTGATATGTGTTCAAATTCAATCAAAATTGAACTCACATATTAAATAGAGTTAATTCCTATGATAGGTCTAATTTTTTAAATTAACTGAAAATATTTATACTCGATGTGTCGAAAAATAACATTTAATTCATACTATATAAGGTGACTTAATGTGAGTTACAATAGAAGCTAACATTTAGTTTTATTTGATATGAAATGATGGTTCAAGTATTAAAGTGTTAAAAATAAACTTAGGACTAATTTTAAGTTTATTGTTAAATCATTAAAGTTTAGTCTCCAATCATACAAGAGAAAGCTATTGGAAGCAAGTAATCGCTATATATCCTTCGCAGAAACTAGTTAGGGATTTAATTATATTTCTTGTACACTCCTTTATCCTATGGTTAGTAGCTTTGGGAATACTGGGAACTAAGGACCCACTGAAATTCAGTGCGTTAACTCTACAAGAATGTGAATGAAAGTTTGAATCATCTCTTTTTTGGCTGCACATATGCTTAGTTCATATAAAGAAAATAGCTTTCCTTCCATATATGGTAAATTGTAACTCCAAAGCAACATTTGAACAACTTAGTATCATCTTTACTTTTGATTTGTTTTTTCAGGCCCAATGTATAGTTCCTATCTAGTCATTAGCTAATCTCTACTGATATAGATAGTGGGTAGCTTCCAAATGTATTACTCTTCTGTACCCTTTTGTAGCTAAGAGACCATTGCTTAAGTACTCTTAAATGATGTACCTAACTTTTATATTTGTATAAATTTTTCTGATTTACCAAAAAAGATTCTATAAGAACTATAATTAACAATCAACTTGTAATCAATATAGAATAACAAAATGATGAAGTCATATCTTAAAATTTCTCAAGAAATACATGGTGATTAAAGCTAGTCTTCTTATATCCTTGTTGGATCACAAATAATTTAAACTTATTGTACCATAGTCTTAGAGTTTGTTTCAAACCATATAAGCTTTTCTTTAGCTTACAAACATATCTTGCATTACCTCTCACCATAAAACCTTCTATATACTCTATAAAAATCTTATCCTCCAAATCACCATGAAGAAAAGTAGTTTTATATATCCAAGTATTCAACCTCCAAATCTAGGTTGGCTACCAAACTAAGAAAAACTCTGATGGAACACATCTAAACAACTAGTGAAAAAATCTCTTCAAAGTCAATTCCCTTTTTCTGTCTAAAATCTTTGACACCTAACCTGATTTTACATCATAGATAGGAAGAATTCTCTTCATTCTTCTTTATATAAACCCAACGATTTTATAATTTTTTTCTACCCTTATGTAAGCGAACTAGCTCAAAAGTATGACTTTTATATAAAGACTTCATCTTTTCTTTCATAGTTATAACCCACTCATCTTTATTATCACTCTCCATAACCTCTTCATAGCTCTTAAGTTCTCCTCCATCAGTGAGAAGTACATATTCAGATGAATAACTAGTATATGGAATTATTTCTCAATAGACCTTCTAAGTGAAACTATAGGTTCATTAATAATCTTAAGAATAAAAGCATCTAACTCATTAGTAACATCGCTAACAACACCTTTAACTTGATCATCATGAATATGATTATACAAATCATTCTAATTGCCAAACTCAACTACATTAGGCATATATATCTCTAAGCCTGGATCAAGATTAATTAAGCCAGCAAAATCTTAAGATTTTGACTTTTATAAATATCACCAATGATTTAATCCCCCATAAAAATAACATCGTAGCTTCTAATAAGCTTTTTTTTTTTGCAACTGGATTATATATCATGTAACCAATCATGGCTATAGCTAATAAAGATACATTGTCTTACCTTGATATTTAATTTGGACCTCCCATCTTTTGGCATATATATTAAATGGCATAACTAAATATACACAAATGGTTATAGGAAACTTTCTTATAATTTCCATAGAAAATCAAGAATTTTACCTCACAAAACAATAGTAGGAGATAAGTTAATAACATATGTAGCAGTATATAATGCCGCACCTGAAAAAGATTAAGGAAACTTTGCATCTAAAAAAAATGTTTGACTCTATCTTTAATGTCCTATTCATCCTCTTTGTCAAGTCATTCAACTGAGGAGCCTTATGAGGTGACTTTTAGTGTTTCATATCTAGTTTTTTGTATTACTCATCAAAGGTTCGATAATGATCTCCATTTTTAGTATGAATATATTTCAACTTCTTTCCATATTCTATTTGAGCAAAAGCCTCAAACTGTTTAAAGACATAAAATACATATTCTAATGACTTTAAAATATAAACCCCAAGTTTTCATAAAGTCATCAATAAGCATCATAAAATAAGGTTCACTACTAAAAGACCTTGTCCTTATTAGACCATAGAGATTTTAATACATCAACTCAAGTAATTATGATTTTCTAGAAAAAGGATGACTTTTTAAGGAAACCCTATTTTGTTTACCAACTAAGCGATAAGAAAACTTTTGCAAACTTACAAATTTTAAATCAGAAAGTAGATTCTTTTTGGCTAAGGATTCAAGCCCCTTTTTGCAGATGTGGCTAAGTCTTTTTGCCATAACTTTTAAGATTTATCATTCTTAATTGTATTAATAGTATCAATATAAACTAAAGCTTTAATCCAATACAAGCCTAAAGACTTTTTTCCATGTGCCATAACTAAAGAACCTTTAGTAATCTTACACAAACTATAACCAAAGTATTAAAATAACCATCATTACCAAGACATTAGTAGAATTCAAATTCAAATGGATATCAGGTATGTGTCTAATATTCTTCAAAAGGAAGTTTAAGCCATTTTTGCTAGACCCCATTTCCGGAGCCTAGCATTCGGAGACATTTGACAGAGACAATATTGTCCTTGACCCTATCGAACTTGTTTAGGGACAAAAATGTATAACTTTCTCTATAGTCGATGGCCTAATAATTCTTTGGACTGTTGAAAGAAGACTTCAAGACCTACAACTTTCATGAAGAACTTGGAAGAAAGATTCTATCATTAGGACGGTCAAAAATTTGACCAAACGATTCAAGATGAACAGTGCACAGAAGAAGCAGAGGGTCAACTATAGAGAAAATAGAAAGCAGACGAGTGATTACAAAGTAGACGAATGCGGGGCAAACGAATGCGGAAAAGGTAACGAATGTGGAGAAGTAGACGAATGCCACAAAGTAGATGCATGCGGAGCAGACGAATGCTGAACAACAGACGAAAGCCATGAAGAAGACGAATGCCGAACAACAGACAAAGGCCACAAAGCACACGAATGTTGAACAACAGACGAAGGCCACGAAGCAGACGAATGCCGAACAACATATGAAAGTCACGAAGCAGACGAATGCCGAACAGCAAACGAAGGGCATGGAGTAGATGAATGTGGAACAAAAAACGAAGGCCACAAGGTAAACGAATGACACCAAGCAGACTAATGTGGAACAGCAAATGAATGCTATAGGGCAGACAAATGCGGAACAGATGAATGCTACAAAGTAGACGAATGTAAGAAGGCAGACGAATGCCAGGAAGTAGATGAATGTTTACATGCTTAGGTAGCTATCTACAAGTGATGAAACTAACTTAGTTACAAAAGTTCCTAATCTCTTGGAGTTTCCGATGCCTTGCAAGGATTGCTACCCTTCTCGTTCCGCCCCTAAGGAGGGAATAATGGGGTGAGCTACACAGCTCAGTGGCTAATATATATATAGTCATTGGCAATTGATCACAAATTCAAGCATGTGTATATACATATGTATATTTAATAATTCGAGCAGCTTTCCATTCACTCAAGTAATTTAAGCGTTTGATCCATTTATCTTAAACTTTTAACACACAACATAAACTTCAACCATTAAACATAACACTCAATTATGCACCAAAATTGATAATTCAAT
Source organism: Erythroxylum orinocense (assembly GCA_025531955.1). Lineage (NCBI taxonomy): Eukaryota > Viridiplantae > Streptophyta > Magnoliopsida > Malpighiales > Erythroxylaceae > Erythroxylum > Erythroxylum orinocense. The sequence goes on from JANZLX010169028.1 coordinate 11,334, forward strand.
TATGCAATGCACAACCAATTGGCTCGAGGGTTTCATGGAAACAAAATGGAGAAACCGAAGTTTACCCCATGATCATAATGAGTCCAAATTCGGAGCTCATATGCCACAAGCGGATAGCTGGGAGAAGGCTCTTGTCAACGTGCATGTGACAAACAGAATGGTTCCACTCTCGCCCAAAAAGAAGCACATATTCGTTTTCTCATATGCTCATACTTTACGCTTTGTATTCTTTTCATTTAATATCAAGTCATGACCTCTTTTGAGGTATAAACATAATCATAATGCAACATGTATTTTGTTTTCAGTTAAGTCACAGCAATTCAATTTCAAGCAAAATCCATTTTGACAATCATGTACACACATAGGCAAGAATTTGCCTAATGACACAATAGTCATAAATAAATTACCTACCTAATTAGCTTGCAAAAATCCAAGTCAAGCTTGTCTTTCCCTTTGCTCTTGGGTAGGATTTCCTTGGTTTCCTAAAACAACCAAGGTTCCATTTAAAACAACATTCCAATGAAATACATAAACTTCAAAAATCACAAAATTTCATCAAACATAAATTTAACCTAATCCATCTTTTTCCAACACAGACCTCTTTTCTCCCTATCTCCTTCATCCTTAACATAACCTATTCTTTTAATAAGGCAAGAAAAAAGATAGTTAACCTACCTTAACAACTTGATTTCTCTTCTTTCACTGAAACCTCTCTTTTTCTCTCCTATTTTTGTTTTCACTCTCCTCCCCCTTCAATTCACGTTTTTCTTTTCTTAACAAGCAAGACAACATGTTCTTCTTCCATTTCTACCCTTAATAAGTCCAAAATGTCCATTTTTCCCTTCCTTATAAGCTTATGTTCTTTTATGTTTAAGTGATCTCTAAAAAAATGTCCTTGAACATCCTTATTACATTAACACTTTAATTCCACTTACCCATTCAATAAATCTTACTGACTTTGACATAATTATAACTCCAACAATTATATCGATCAAAACCTCAAAATTATTTTAACTTATGCTTAATCTACAGAAAAATTTTCAGGGTCCAACAACTCTCTCCCCTTTAAAGAATTTCGTCTTCGAAATTCTTACTTGAGACATTGAAGAGGTGTGGTACTTCTCCCTCATGGCCTCAAAGGGTTCCCACGTGGCCTCTTCCGTCGAATGGTTCTTCCATAAGATTTTAACCAGCTTCACAGTATTATTCCTCAAAACCTTTTTCTTTGAATTTAAAATCTCCACTGGTTGTTCTTCATAAGTCAAATCCTCTCTCAACTGAACTTCTGAAGGTTGAACTATGTGTGAAGGATCAGACCGATATTTTCGTAACATCAATACATGGAACACATAATGGATCTTAGACAATTTCGGTGGCAAAGCTAACTTATAAGCCAAAGGTCCAATCTTCTCAATGATCTCATAAGGGCCTATATATCTCGAACTAAGCGTGCCTTTCTTACCAAGCCTAAAAAGCCCTTTCCATAGAGAAGCTATAAGAAACACTTTGTCTCCAACTTCAAATTCCATCTCTTTTTTATGTGCATCCACGTAGCTCTTCATTCTGCCTTGAGCTGCTTTAAGTCTCTGTTTCACCAACTTAATCTTATTAACTGTGAATTACACCAACTCAGGTCCTACAAGTCTCCTTTCACCTTCCTCATCCCAACAAATAGGAGTTTTGCACCTTCTATCATATAAAGCTTCATAAGATGCCATATGAATTATAGAGTGATAGGAATTATTATAAGCAAGCTTGATTAAAGGTAAATGATCATCCCATGAACCTTTGATGTAGCACCCCACTCCCGCAAGACCCGAACTCGACATCGATGGTGATATTCGAGTCCGTGCCCCCCGAGGGTGGTGTACTAAGTCACTCATTCATTCGGAATACGGTATATATATTTTTAAAACATCAACTCACATGCGGAAGTCCATAATCAAATGGGGCATAAGCCCTTTTTAATCATGCAAGGCAGTTTACAAATTCCTTTATGGCCAATTGGGCCCTTTCACAAATACAAACACTTTGGTCATTTCATAAATATAAATTTATACAAAAGTTGCGAAGAATACAATTCAACACAATATTAAAGACATGCAATACAGACGCGAACTGATCCCGACCTCTATCCTTCTCTTGAATGATGTAGGTATACTCCCGTTGGCCTAACGGGGTATTCTTCTTATCCTGAAAAATAGTTGCAAATTTTGGG
>JANZLX010169037.1:0-13549 GCA_025531955.1 Erythroxylum orinocense
AGGATAAATCTCTGTGTCAACATTTCTCTAACCCTACTTTACTTCATCGTACTTAAAGTTTTCAAAAAGGGGTCTAATACGAAAAGAATACACAATTCAAACCCCCCTTTCTTGTGCATTGTAATTGCTTTATTAACTTGTGTTTCACTTCAAGAATAAGTTTATATAAAGCAACCTCCTGGTTTCGAAGATGTTAAGAAATTAGACCATGTCTATAGACTACATAAAGCCTTGTATGGATTAAAATAAGCTTCTTGAGCCTGTTGTGATCGTTTGAGTTCTTTTCTAATTGAGAATGGTTTCAGTAGAGGTCATGTAGATAAGACATTAAGAGTTTATGTTGATGATATTATCTTTGGTGTAATGTCTGAAAGGCTATGTACTAGTTTTGATGAAGAATGTGTTTGAGATGAGCATGATAGGTGAATTAAAATTCTTTCTTGGTTTACAAGTTAAGCAAACAAAAGAAAAGAATTTTATTCATCAACAGAAATATATCAAAGAATTGTTGATTAAGTATGAGATGGAAAAAGTAAAACCAATGTCAACTCCGATGCATCCTTCAAACCTTTTGTCTAAGGATGAATTTGGGAAGAAGGTTGATCAAACCCTTTATAAAGGGATTATTGGTTCTTTACTTCACCTTACAGCAAGAAGACCTCATATGTTGTTGTGTGTTTGTTTGTGTGCAAGATTTCAGGCAAATCCTAGAGTCTCATTATATTGTTGTTAAGAGAATTTTGAGATATCTATCAGGTTCTACTGATCTTTGCTTAATGTATAAGAAAGGTAAAGATTTCAAGTTAATTGGCTACTATGATGTTGATTACACCGGAGGTAGGATTGATAAAAAGAGTACAAGTGGAGGATGTCACTTCCTTGGCCACAACCTCGTTTCCTGGTCGAGTAAGAGGCAAAGCTCAATTGATCTATCAACTATAGAAGCTGAGTATATGTCAGCTGCAAGTTGTTGCTCACAGACGTTGTGGATTAAGTACCAGTTAGAAGATTTCTCAATATAAGAAGAACAAATCCCAATCTTCAGTGACAACACAAGTGCTATCAACCTGTCGAAGAACCCAATACAACACTCGAGGGTAAAGCATATCGAAGTTAGACATCATTTTCTATGAGACTACATTAAGAGGAAAATCGTAAGTCTACAGTTTGTTGAGATGAATTATGAATGGGCGGACATATTCACCAAACCATTGAGTGAAGAAAGATTCAAAGAAATCAGACGAAACTTGAATATGGTAATGTTGAGTGGTCAAACGTCTAACACGTCATAACCTAAATGGTCTTCTTTTTAAGAAGATAAAAAGTTGTAAGAGTTCAAGGTAATAGTAACAGTAAGTTAAAGACGGTAACTTTTATCATAAGAAAGTTTTGGAGGGAAAGCTTCTCAACACTTTGAGAATATCACCTACTCTAGAAAACTTTTGAAATACCTTGACATTGAATTTTGAAGAACTCTCAACAACACTTTCCATTACTCTGTTTTGATATCAAACCCTCCTTGTTCATACTCTCAAGTTCAGAAACCAACATCATGTCTGTGACAAACACATTTGTGCGATAAGTTCCTTATTGACAAGAGATATAGATGGAGCAATCAATGACTAGTGAAAGACTTGTTGATTTTGAGTCCTTGAGGAAAAATTAGATGATATCGAATCGGAGATTGTAGTAGCCAGATGGAAAAAATTATTTTAGGTCAATGAGATAGTTTATTTGAATGAAGTATACGATTTTTGGAAAAATATGGAAGTGGTAGAAGATACGCTAGTATCAGTTGTGGGCAGATTGTCAGTTATTGTAACATTGAAGTCAATCAAGGAGGCTACTGAGTGTCCATGTGTTGGAGTAAGGCTTGCTCATAAAGCTAGATGGATTACTCAAGCTAGTATGGAGGAGTATCAGATTAATCGACAACTATATGGATGTAATGACCTAAAGGAGAAGAAGGCTTCAAGTCTTATGTTGAAGGCTAGGGTTCTACATTCGTTACTCTTCCATTGTGTTATACTAAGAATAGGATCGAGGAATCTGGTAATTATGTTAGATGAGCAATGCTTATTTCATTTACTTAATTGCCAGCCCAAAGATCTTCCATATCTAATTCTCCATTACATGGTAAAGTCGAAGAAAAACTCGACTACCTTACCGTATAGAATGATGCTGACAAGAATCTTCAAAGATTCTGGAATCCTTCTTGAGAGAGGAAACAGGATGAAGATGAACATCAAAAGCATCATTAATTCTACAACTATTAGTAGAATGGGCTTGAAGAATCTGGTAAGAGAAGAAATAGATTCTAAGACGATAGCAAGGATTGAGGGGGAGCATGCTGTCAAGAAAAGTTTGAGTAAAAAAGTAACTCCCACAAGAAAAACAAAATCTCAATCCACTGAACGAATGCCCACAGAAAGATTGAAGAAATCGTTAGATGATGCAATGAAAGTTAAGGCGATTTCTCAAAAGGAAGAAAGCTAGATGCGACAGACAGAGATACATGTGACTCTGAAAAGAGAGGGCGAGGCACCCCTTTCGGAGAAACCCAAACAAACAAAAAGGTCAGCTAAACTACGAACCCTATGTCAACAAGAGGAGAAGAAAGGAAAAGAATTGACTTAGAGTGGGAGACTTTGGAATGAAAGCACCATAAGCAACCAGGTCTTTAGTCTCAATTTTGAAGGAAGATTCAACAAAATTGACTAAAGAGACTGAGATAAAAAGGAAGTTGGATTTTGAGAAGAAAAAACCCCAAACTCAATAACAACCTCCTAGGCTGGTTGAAAAAAATAAAAAGCAAAAAATCAGTTAGAAAAAGAGCACTCCAACTGTTGTTCAAAGGAAAAAGGTCAATGAACACAATCCAAGATATGTTAGTCCTTTTCAACCTATAAGAAAAGAGGATTTAAATATGAAGATCATTGAAGAAGTTGAACCTGTGAGGAGTAGCAGCTCTATAATCATAAGAGAACCCTGAAAAGGTTAGTCATGGTATAATTTGAACCAATTGTGGTGAATAGTTGCTTTATACATTTGTTGAATGATGGAGAGATAAGGTTGTATAGTGTTTTGCGGGATGAAAGATTAGAACCATACCCAACATAAATGACTAAGCAGAAGTATACTATTTACCCACTCACAAAAAGAACTATGATAAAGATTGTCCTTAATATGCAACCAAGACCTTACATTGTTCGCAATGAAGAAAAGGAGAAGAAGAAAATGTATCCAGATGGGATGACAAGTGGTTTGACAGAAGATCAGATTGAAGTTGAAGTGAGAAACATGGATGAGGCGTGTTATGTAGCTCATTAGAGAGGAATTTTTGTTTTCCACTATATCTAAAAGGCATCAGGCGGTTGGGAGAATAATAGAAGGGCATTATAGAACCATCAGAGTTGGAGATATTAGTTACAATATAAAGAATCTTGTGCACTTAATTATGCACATTAGGCCCTTGATCTCTATATCTTCAATTTGAGATGTACTACACCTATTTGGAAAACATGTTCAAAGACTACCCAAACCTGGTGACCTTGATCTCCCCGAACCAAATCTATCTTTCAAACCTCTTGTGTTTACAATTATTGAACTGGATGTCATACCTTCATAAGCGTATAGTACTACTATTGTTTTTGAAGAACAATAGCAGAAGAATGATAAAGCCTTAGTCAAAGAAATTGAAGAAATTGTGACAAGGTTTATGGTCTTTGTGTTTCAATGGGTAATTTACATGAGGAAGTAGCTCACATATGACAAGACCTCAAGTTACTCCGCATTGAAATGAAGGAAATGTTCTTTGAAATAATGAAGCATCTTCGGTCATGATTTTTGATCAATAACAAATAGGGGGAGAAAGGAGAAAATGAGAAAGATAGGGGAAGAAGAAGAAGAAAAGAAATGTATAGAAGATAAAGTCTACAATTTTTTCAATTGTATATCTTCTTATAAATTATACACTATCTTTCTAAAATTATGATTATTTGTTATCATCAAAAAGAGGGAGATTGATAAGTCAAAATAACTTCACGATTAATAATTTTGATGAAAATCAAATAATAATAATAATAGAAAAGTAAGACGAAGCAGAAGTAGTGGCAGAAAATAAGACGGAAGAAAGTAAGACAAAGCGGAAGCAAAAATGAGACGAAAGAAAGTAAGACAAAGCGGAAGCAAAAATGAGGCAGAAGAAAGTAAGATGAAGCGAAAAAGAAAATGAGACGGATGAAAATAAGACAAAGCAGAAAAGAAAGTAAGACAAAGTGGAAGCAAATTAAGACGAAGCAGAAGCGAAAATGAGACGAATGAAAGTAAGACGAAGCAGAAAAGAAAGTAAGACAAAGCGGAAGCAAACTAAGACAAATCAGAAGTGAAAATGATATGAATGAAATTAAGGCGAAGAAAAAAATAAATTAAGACAAAGTGGAAGCGAAATTGAGACGAATGAAAATAAGACGAAGTAGAAGATAAAGTAAGACGAAAGAAAAACTAAGACGAAGACTTGATACTATGTCAAATGGTTAATCTTTTTGAGTTAGTTAGAGAACTCAACTGAATAACTATTTCTTCAAAGATCAAGAAACAAGAAGAAAGAAGCGGTGAACAAGAAGCAATTGAAGACGAAGGCCATAAATATGAGTCGGAGTCGAAGACTAAAAGAGTTAGAGATCTTAAAAAGTTAGTGACTTTGAGAAACACTGTATTCATTTTGCTAAAATCTAGAGCTATTATTGTCTGTAACAAAGCTTACAATATTCCTCTGTAAGAGAGAAGAAAAGCTGAGAGTCTGAAGTGGCTAAGTGAGAAACGTATACTTGCTGTAAGAGACCTGAAGAGGCTCAGAGAAAAGAATACTTGTATTTTTAGAAGTATAGTGAAATATCAAAAAGGATTCCGAGGATTGGACGTAGTCCACATTTTGGGGTGAACCAGGATAAAAATACTGTGTCGACTTCTACTCTCTAACTCTCAACTTTTAATTTCAATTGTTTATACAAATACTTAGAAGTTAATTGCAATAAATTGTGATATTCTTAATAGTTTTGAAAAAGCAAGTTTTCAAATAAATCAAAAAGGGGATTGTATTCACGAAAAAGGATACCCAATTCAACCGCCCTTCTTATGAATTTTGTATATTGAACATAAAGCCTATACTACCGTGTGAGTTACTTCATTATGCATATTGATTGAAGACGGAATGATATTGTTAAGCATGAGTATGTTAACTAAGTGTGGGGGAGAAACTTAATCAGTAGGATTAGGTTTAGTTTTAATTATACTTAGGTTTAGTTGTTTCAATAATTCATCTTCCCTTTGAATTTTGAATTTTAGTGGATGTATGACAAATTTTTAATGATAGAAGAAATTGGTGTACATGGTGCATAGCATTTTGTTTTGTATCGGTAAACTTGCATATGAGTTGAGTTCCATTAGATTTTGTCTTGCCTTCTCTTTTTATGCTTCGGGAAATTTTCACCACAACATGGCACATTTCATCGCGAGGAGCTCGTTACTCATCGTGACCCATCGAATCTCAAGCAAATTTACCGCGGTGTGAATCAAATTTTTTGCTGCGGTGAATAGTTGTATGCAGCTCTTACCGTGGAGTACTTTAATTCTTTTGCCATAGCGAATCACTTCACCGCGTCGAACGACCATTCTCGCAAAATTTCCCTCTTGAAATTTCTCTTTTGCCCTTAATGTTTTTCTAACCTCTATCTTTTTCACCATTTCCACTCTCCCTCCACCTAAACCTACCGACTCCTTCTTCTTCCTCCCTCAATTTCGTCTCTTTCATTTCATCTTCGCCGCAGCGTATCCAAGTGGGCCCGTATCGTTCTCCTTCGTGTTCAGTCTCCTTCATCCAGTTCTTATACATTGGTTGTTTTCGCATCACCCTAACACTCCTTTGTAAGTTTTCTGTCCTTTATTTCGTTTTCATTCGCATTGGTTTCTGTCGATTAAGGTTATTTCATCGTGGCGAAGGAACTTATTTCGTTACGGCGTGGTACACTACAATGATTTGCCACGACAAAGAAGCTTATTTCGCCACAACGTGGGAGTATAGTCTTTTCCGCGACGAGTTTTTTTTAATCTTTCTTGAATTTAATTAATCCTTGTTTATTTTTGTTTTCAATAGGAAAATGACTCGAACCAAAAACCTTTTCTGCACCTCTCCCACTTCCTCCTCCAGCTTCTCCCTATCCTTCGATTCGTCCCAATCATCCCATCCATCCCAGCCCTCTGCTCATTCCCCCTAGAACCGATTCCGAGCATAACGACCTAGCCGGAAAAATCGACGCTAGGACGTTTATCAAGGAACAACCTTTTCCTTTGACCCCTCACAATAATCCTTTCGTCTACCAACTTGTCCTATCCCAACTCACCGGCTTAGTTCAGCCAAAGGACCAGAGAAATGAAAAAATTTTCATTTCTTCACTCACGCCTATCTTTACAACTCCTTGGAAATTAATTTTCAGGGTGTCACTGTCCCTACAGCCTTCACCACCAACAGCTTCCGCTAACATTATAACTTCCCTCCTGTCCTCTACTGCCACTACAAGCAGTTGATCCATCATTATCCCTGGGAAAATGTCCTTCGTACCCTCTATCCTGAGGGTGCCGAATGGTATCAACCTCGAATCTATCAGCACTATATACGGCGTTCTGATGTCCACCCCGAGGCCTGCTCTTGGCTTCATCTTGTCAGCAATAACATCCTTCCCACCACCCACCTCGCCTATGTCACTAAACAATAAGCCCTTTACCTCTATCTTCTTATGGTTGGCCACTCAGTAGACATTGCCTCAGCCCTTTGTGAATCCATCCTTATAGCCAAGCTCACCAACTCCATCATCTTTCCCCATCTCATCACTGACCTATTATGGGCCCACCGTGTCTCGAAATACAATAATGACAGTTATTTCGACACAGCCCCCTAGTTTCGGTACTTCTAACTTAAACAACCCTACCTCCAACCTCCTCCTCGCTCCCCTCCCCATTCAATCCCACCTCCTACTGTTGTTCCCACCCCTGCTATCACCCATTTTGAGGCCTTGGCTCGCGAGGACGTTCCTTCCACCCTGGTCCCTCCTGACCCCATCACCTTACAGGCACTCGCTCGCCAAGTCGATACTCTTCAAGAGACCCTTCTGCAAGTGGTAGCTAGACAGGAGCAAGATCGCTGGTATCATCAGCTAATGGATGCCCTAATTACCGCCCACCTACATTTCCCACTTCCTTCTGAGGACGATGATTCCCTCGACGGTGTCGGCACATCTAGGGCCGCCCCTTCTAATGCTGCAGATGATCATCTGATGGAGTAGTTCGAGTATTTATTTATGTATTTTTATTTTCCTTTTTCTTGTATTTTGGTTTTAGTTAGTTAGTCGAATGCTTAGCTCATTTTGTAATGTCAAATTTTTTGCCCCCATTTATATATTGTTATTTTTGTCCTTAGATTTTATTGCGCCTTCCTTCTTCACTTTATTGCTTTCTTTCTATTTCTTATTCTTCTTCAATGTGGACAATTTGTTGTTTAAGTGTGGGGGAGCTTTTCCCACTTTGTTACTCTTGTTGCGCTCCATTTTGGCCATTTACATATTGTGTTAGTCAATTATGCATAATGTAAAAATTTTTAGACCGGGTGATTGTGGAAATTCAGTTTCTGCTGTTTTTCGCCGTGATGTGTTTTGCCTTCGCCGCAGCCATATGCATGTTTTTCACCCCGGCGAAGAACGTTTGTGAACTAAACAGTTCGGCATGGCGAACTTTGGTTTCGTTGCAACACTTGACTCCTGTAAAAATTATTTTGTTGAGAAATTTTGCCTCAATTCAACAATTTTTCCACATTCGACTCTTGTCACTCTTGTTTATCGAAGATTTTATAAGTTTCAAATTGATGCTTGAGTTTTTGAAAATACCTCCCATTCCTTAAATGATAGTTGATTTTGGCTAATTTTATTTTCGATGTTTTCAACACAAAGTAAGTGAAGGCATGCGGACTAAGTAGCACTTTACGTTTTTAACACTTGAGATTGTTCATTGAGATATTTCCCTTGTTGGAAGGATATTTGGGCCTGCAATTTTTTCAATTCTTGAGTGCATCTCCTTATTTCATAACTCTCTAGAACTTGTTTCAATTCCTAATCAAAGCTTTATGAACTATAATTTTATTAATATGTTAGAGACATTCTTTCAAAACCCTTTTGCCCCAAACACTTATCCATTGCTAACCCCTTGTGCCATTATTTATGAGCACATGCACGCATCCTTATATGGTGTCAATAGGTTATTTTACATTTTCTTCTAGTTATTTAAAAAAATCTATAAATGTGTTTTAAAAATAGAAGAAAAGAAAAGAAAGAAAAAGAGAAAAATACAATAAGCAATAAATATATTTATATATGTATATGTTAAAAAACATTTTGTGACAATATTGTCTTACTATTGACATCTACTTCATAATTGTAGTACATGTACTCATAGTTTTTCTTCTTTCATCTATCTCATCCATCTCATCTAGCCTTCCTGCATTACAACCTTGAAAAGTCCTCTTGATTTTTGAAATTATAATTCTTATAGTGGAGAAGTAGGACTGTCATAAGCTTATGGTAGAGAATGGACTAAGCGGATTTTAGAGTGAAAATATCCCCAAACATAAGTGAGATGAGAGCAAACACCCCGCCTTGAGTGAAATCTCTTTTGTTCAATCTCTTGGATTAAATTCTTTTAGTGTTTATTTTCTTAGCACTCTTTCAATCTGCTTTGATTGATTTCTGAGAAAGTGATTTTTGCTAACCACGAAGATGAAACTAAAAAAACGCACAAAACAAGTCCTAAAACATAATAATAATAACCTATTATACAAGAAACACATGTCAAATACTTAGAAAAACACACACTAATGTGCAACTATCAAAGGGATCTAATTTGGATTACTAAAGATAAATTAGAGCTTTTCCTCAAGTAGAATCTCAAATTTGAGATAGCTTTGAACTCTTCTAAAGAGATGATTAGTACATGCTTTTGATCCACAAAGGATCAAAAGGTCATCTTCAAATGAAAGTTGAGAGATCCCTGGTTTGGCACATTTGGGAAGGAATCTAAATTTAGGGTGTTTGGGAATTTTCAGAGTTATTATTCTATAGAGGAGCTTCATAGTGATTATAAAAAGATAAAGGGATAAAGAATTCCCTTGTTTTAGGCTTTATAGTGCTTTAAAGATTCGAGTAGGCTCCCTATTGTCAATGATTGAATAAGAGAAAGTGGTGATGTATGCTTTCATCTACTTAATAAACTTCTCAGGGTATCCTATGACTTATAGCGTACTCAATAGGAACTCCTAATTCACATAATCAAATGATTTTGCAAAGTTAATTTCCAAAGCACAATTATCAAGTTTTTTGGTTTCATAACCTTAAAACAATCCTTGAGCTAATAATAATAACACCAATGCTCCTGTCACTAAAAAAGCTTCTTGAAGCAGGTTAATGAGCTTAGTAAGTGTCATTTTCAATCTATTGGCAAAAATCTTGGAAATTTTCTTTTAAATGACATTGCAACAAGTTATAGGCATATAGTCATTGAATGTTGATGGAATAGCTAATTTGGGGACCAAGTTTATAACAGTTTCATTAAGTTAAAACAACAGTTTCCTATTCCTAATGAACTTTTTGACATTTTTAGTTACCCTTCTACTAGTTAGCTCCCAAGTAGCTTACAAAAACCTTGCATTGAAACCATTAGCGCTTGGGGCCCTATCAAGAGAGAATGAGAATAAGGTTTCTTTAATCTCCTGAGTAATAACTTCCTAGTTATTATTTAGATCTGGTCATAAGAACCTAAATTGCTAAGGTTCTCTATTAGATCTTGAGACATATTACCGACCTGGTTACTGCTTCCTAATATATTTTTGAAATGCTCCATGACAAATTCGTTTAGTTGTAGTTGATCATTCACTAGATTCCCCATGTTATCTTTAAGAGATGGGATCTTATTGTTATTCCTTCTTCCACATATCACATTATGAAGAAAAATTTGTATTCCTGTCTTCTTCTTGATTCCATCTAATCCTAGCTTTCTATTTAATTTGTGAAGAGTATATATTTAGTGCATTAAAGTACTTCTTCAACGCTTATTGCTCTACCAAAATGAGATAAAGAACTTCATGGTTTTTAGGTTAAGAATTCTACACATAATTCAACTGTTCAAAATCCTTTCTCTGATATTATTTAAGACGGTCCAAAGTCTTTTACATTAATCCGTTATATCTAGCTGATTGAACCCAAGTTTACTATATAAATTGGCAACATTTTCATGGGTTTTACCATACTTTTTGACTCCTAATTCTTGATTTTGTGCTTAAATTAATCCTTGAGTCTGTACTTTTATTTTATACAATTTGATAGTAAAAATTGTTACAAATTGGTTTTAATTGTATTATTATTTTTTTGAGAACAATTGATACTGCAAATTGCTATTATTGATTGTAGGAACCTTAAGGAGAAGAGATTCAATGTGTTGAAACGAAGACAACAAGAGCAAAGGCGTTACAAGACATTCACCGCAGCAAAGCAGACCTTTCGCCGTGGTGAAACACGAAGAATCCAGGTTGATCTTTCGAGAAAAGTTCCTCGCAGTGAAAATTAATTATTTCGCCTCAACAAAGAATCCAACAAAGAGTAAAAACCTTTCAGGAAAAGTATGTCGTGGCGAACTTATCTGTCGTGACGAACTTATCTATCGCTACGGTGAACTGTTGCAAACCCAAACCATATTTGGAAAAATCTCTCACTGTTTGACCCGACCCACCAATCCATCACTTATAAACCTACTAAATTAGGTTACGACAGACATCATCGGGGGAGAGACAACACTCAACTTCCACAGTTGACCACACTCGCACCTCTCATCTCTTTCACTCTCAACCTTCATCCATCAATCATATCCATTTTTCATCGTTGCCTTCATCATCTGCTGTTGCTGCATGGATGCTATCGGTATGCTTATAGTTGTGTCCCAAAGTGGCGCTTGGCTAAAGATGTAGCGATGGAATGAGTTTGATGGGCTTCAATGGGGAGTAGTTTTTTCATTATTGTGTTTAACTATATTGTTATGAACTCCTTAGTTAGGATTTATATCTTTTAGTTAGATTTTCTTGATTATAGTTTAATCAAGTGTTTAACAATGTATTGCATTAAGGATTTGTTTATGTAGAACTTGGAGCTTTAATAGATGAAGTCTTATATATATCTTTTTCGGGATTGTGCTAACTCTCTTTAATCTGCCTAGTTGTGTTTGTTATTGAGATTATGGTTGATCCAAATTGACCACTTGCATTAGCTTATCCGTTAATACACACTAAGGTGCATTTAACGAGGTTTTAAGAAATGGAGTTCATTGATTAAAACCTTTGACTTAAAGATTTCTTTAAGGTTCATCATTTGAAAACTTAGTGATTTTTGCTTCCGAAAAGATCTGTTTTAAACTATGATAGCCAAAGCTCGTTTTCAAGAGTATCCTATCATATTTGATCATCGTTTAAGTTTTTGATTTTCTTTCCCAAAAATCCAAAAATGCCTTTTATATACTTTTCTTTTAATTAGTTCAATTTAGTTAAGTTTTATCAAAGATCCAAAACCCCCTTTTTTACCAATTTAGTTTGCATTTCTTGACAATTAGGCTAGCTTAGATCATTTGCGCTAAGTTCCGATTAAGTGAGACAACTCGAGGTTGCACTCTATATTGCAATCCATGGAATTAAATTTTTGATTCGGTTCCCAAGGGATTAACCCAAAGACAAACCACTGATCACTAGCTTTGATAGCTTTAAGGAAAAGAGAGCATTTATAGTCAAGAGAGCCTCTTTCTTTTAGTTCGAGGCATTTATCAACAAGAGAATTGAATTCATGATGATATAAAAAGGAATTGAAAATTCTAAAAGGGGCTCTTATTTTTATTATATGATACTTCAATTCTAGTATAATTAGAGATTCTAAAAGGGGCAAAGCTATTTGGGAATTTATTAAGCCAACAATAATTAACCAGACATGTAAGGCCCCAAAATATACCCTAGTTGAAATAATACATATTTACAAAAATACTTATGTGATAGGAGTTAGATTTGTGCTATGATTAGAATATGAAAGACATATGACTTGAATTTTTGATCAAATGAACTATAGTTAGTAAATTAGAATTAATTGATATCATTAGAGAATTGAGGTATTTAAATGTATATTTGGACTAGGAAAATTATCAAGTGACAAGTAAAGTTAGTATATGAAAATTAGAATGAATAAACCTAGGAATTAGTGACATTTGGCATAGCTAATACATTGACATTTGACATCATTCAATATGTAAAATTTGGCAACATAATATGAGTACAAGTGGCCTAGTTAAAGTGTTACGAATGGCAGCTTAAATGGTGAGCAAGTGGGCTTCATTCCTTGGTGTTAAGTGGCATCTGAAGCTAGTGACACCTAGCTAGTGATGAAGCATGTTTCTGTTGGAGTAATTCCCACTTTCTTCATTCTTGTTTTGCTCTCCACCGAAACCTCCCACCTTCTCTCAATTTCTAAACTTATGCTGGATTTTGGATCATTAACATTAGGAAGCTTTGTAAGTTATTCCATTAAGAAGTAAGTCTTGTGATTCTATGTATTATTACCTTGTTGATGATGAAAATTGCACATTTAACTTAGGTATGTACTAGTTGTTTGGAAGCTTGGTTTAGCTAGATTTTTCGATTTGAATTTGAAGTTTAGTGAGATAAGGTAATTCTTAACTTGGTATCATGTTAAACATGTATTGTTTGATGTTTGAAGTGGATAAAATGCGTACTAAGTTAAGAAAGAATTGAGAAACTTGATGCATGCTGGATACTTGTTAGAAGGAGTAGTTCCATTGCACAAGTATCGGTATTTTAGCCGTATCTTGACATTTAGGTATTAAAATAGGATAATTTTAATTTCATATTAAACTAGATACATATCTATACAACTTTTACGAAGGAATCGAATTTTATTTCAGTCACTAAGGGTTTTGAAATTTGGCTTGAATTTGAGTTCTGGTTGTTATCCATAGTTGAGAACAATCTGTAGTATTTTGGGTATAACTCTTGAAATAATGAACCAAATTGCATTAACTTTATTTAATTTGAAACTTAATACATATAGAAAATTTTTCTATAAGAACATATTGTCTAAAAAGTCAGTTTCTAGGTCAGAATGGCTATACAAAATTGATCCAAAAACCTGTCCTATGAAAACAGTTGTTTGGAGGTTTCAATTCACTTTTCCCACAATTATGGGAATTGATTAGGAAGGTGAAAAAAAGCATTTTGTGCAATTGATGAAATATGTAAGGTTGGGTATAATAGGACTTAAATGGACTTGTTTAAGGTGTGTTATGAACTTTAATTGGTATTCAATTTAATTAAGATCATAATATATAGAATGTATGGTTTAATAATGATGAATACAATATTGAATTGCTTGGTGTGTTCATGAATGAATGAGTTCCAAAGGCT
>JANZLX010169057.1:0-13545 GCA_025531955.1 Erythroxylum orinocense
ATATGTAAAATATTTAAAAATTATTGTTATTTCATATTAATTGTCATTATTATTTATTATTAAGATTTTTGAAAGCAAGATTGATGTAAACAGTAAACTAATAAAGTATACAATACAACTGTATAATATACTAATATGGACTATTTTGTAATTTTTAAAAATTTTAGGGACTATTTCATAAATTTTAAAAATTTTCCGAAACGGTACCGGGTACCAACCGGTACTGATATAGTTTCATTCCAAAACTCAATCCGGTACCGAGCCCGATACGGTATTCATAACATTGCCCAAAACCCCCCTTTTATTTTAATTAATATAAGGAAAATAAAAGAAGGTTTTGGGCAATGTTATGAATACCGTACCGAGCAATGCACACTTTCTTTTTCATGCTCATGATTTCAAGACTCTTAATAAGTTCATCATATGTCAAATCAATTTTACTATCATAATTAGCATATGATCTAGAGTAAGAGAGTACCTCGTCATTATCTTTTGCTATAAAACACATATGAGCTACATCTCCTTCTGCATGTTTACTTTCAGAATCGCTTGTATCCTCCCAAGTAAAGGCCTTGAATGCCTTCTTCTTGCTTTTTTCTCTCTTCCCCTTCTTTTCATTTATTTCATATTTGTTAAATTTTTTATGAGAGGGCATTAAAAAAATCATATGTCTAGGTTTCTTACGTTTAAAACAAATAATATTATTTGATTTACATTTTCAATCCATCTTAACACTTTTGTAGTCTCTTCTTCTCAAGGAGTTCTTTCTTAAATGTTCTCATGATTAAAGCTTCTTCATCACTTCCACTCAGGGACGGAGGTAGGTGGGGGCTAGTGGTGCACTGGGCCCCGACCCCCGACCCCCAAGATTATTAAATAATTATATATATATATATATTAGGACGGAGTTATTTAGAGGTTAGTGGTGCACTGGGACCCCTAAAATTTAAAAAAATAAATATTTGGGCCCTCCTATCTTAAATTTCTGGCTCCGTCACTGCTTCCACTAGATGATGTATGTTCCTTGTCACTTGACTCTTTCTTTGAGACTTCAAATGCTAAATTCTTTCTCTTCAGATTGTTTCTTCTTTTATCTATTTAAGTCTCATTTTGTATATAAGAAGAGATTCAATAAGCTCTTCTAATGGTAGAGTTGATAGCTTCATGACTTCTTGTATGGTTGTTACTTTAGCTTCCCATATTTTCAATAATGACTTAAGCAACTTCCTCACTACTTCAATGTTAGTGTAGGTCTTACCAAGATCTTTACATATCAATATTAATAAATCTAGTATACATGTTAGAGATGCTTTCATCATGTTTCATTTGGAACAATTCATATTGATGAGTTAGCATATTAACTTTGCTTTTTTTAACTTGATTTGTGCATTCATGAGTAACTTTTAAAGTATGCAAAATTTTGTGAACTATTTTAGATATAGATACTCTATTGAATTCATTTATCCCTAATGCGAAAAAATAAGATATGGATAACTTTATTATTTAAAGAGATTAATCTTTTGTCTTGAGAATCCTATTCCTCTTTCAACTTAGGAAGTTTTCTATCATCTATAATTTTAGTGGGAAACGTATGGACCACTTGAAGTAATTTCCTATAAATCAAGATTTTTGGCCATCAAGATAAATTTCATTTTTGTTTTCCAATAAAGAAAGAGGCTTTACTAATGTTTTAACTCTTTTAGTTAAAGGATGACGAAGATGCTCCTAGATATGCCATTATGATATTTTTTTATTAGATTTTGTTAGAAATACTAGCCTAATAGATATACTTTAATACCATTTGTTATACTTTAATGGCACCCAAGAGGTGGGTTGAATTGCATGAAATCAATATTTTGCCTTATATTTGACACTTTTATGAAAAATGCCATAGATTTCACAAATGCAATTATTAAATAAAACAAATGAATTAAATTATAAAACAAAGAGTATAGGAAGAGAAACGCAAACTAATTTATAGTGGTTCGGTAAACAATCATTGCCTTCATCTATTTATAAGACTTATCTTGGATTTCCATTATAGATCTTCTTTTAAAGCAAAGAATACCTTTTGTACAATCTTTTATTTTGGCAAAGACAAACCTCCTTTTTAATCTTTCTTCAAGGCAAAGAGGAACTGCAAATCACTTTTGATAATCCCAATACGAAGATCTCAAACCCAACAACTAACTTATAACTCAAAATTTACTCATTTTGATGCTACGATAATCACAAAAGGCTCACTTACTCAAAATGAGACAACGAATGCTCAAATTATTGAGAAATACTTAGAAATGTACGTATAGAAAACATATACTTATAGTGTTTTGGGACTTAAAATAGTTGTTAGAGCTACAAACTAACCATTTATTCGATGCACTAATCAACTAGTACAACATACTGGTTGACCAATGTACATTATAGACTGCAAATTTTCTAGCCATTGGAACATTGGTCTAATAGTACACATATTGGTCGACCAATATGGAATATTAATCGATAATACATAATCCAATGTTGCTACAAACTTTCAGTGCACCAAATTTAATAACTTTAACCTATATTGGACAATATAGATTGACCAGTCACCCTGGAAACATGATTTTATCAACTTAAAAAGATCAAAAATAATTTTTTTAATCAAAATATGATTAAAATACTTTTTAAAATGTTCTCTAGTGTTTATTTGAAAGATTAAGAGGCTTTTATATTAAAATCAAAAGCTTCAATGCCTCTTGATGAATATAAAGACTTAAGCAAATGAAAAAAGATGAAATGTTTATGCATGGTGAGCTACATAGATTATCAAAGACGATTAAGATAAGCTTACTATAAGGAATATATGAAATAATCTTGATGTATCTTGATCTATTGCTTGACTAGATCCTAATCTTGAAGATTGCAAAACATTGTCTTGTTCTCATATTCTTTCTCATCGACAACACTAATAACTTGCTAGTAGTACTTATGTTTTGTTATCATCAAAACTTCAATTAGGACATCCCTTGGTTCAACAGATTTTATTGGAAATGGTACAATTTTAAATGTTCTTTTTAGATTGGATTTACAAAATAATGCTTGCTATAATGCAACATATACGCATGTTGAAACTAAAAGATGTGTTATGAACCAAGCTTCTTTTATATTATGGCATCGAAGATAAAGACATATCTCTATAGAGAGAATCAAAAGACTAGAAAAGGATGGAATATTTAGCACTCTAGATTTTACTGATTTTGAAACCTGTATGGACTACATAAAGGAAAATTATATCAATAAGACACAGAAAGGTGCCCATAAAGTTCAACCATATTGGAGATCATACATACAAATATTTATAGTCTAGATATATTCATTTAGTCACAAATGCTTCATCTTATTTATAAATGATTACCCATGATACATGTATCTCTACATGCTTTATAATAAAAATAAAACATTATAAATCTTTAAAACTTTCAAGGTCAAAGTAGAGACAAAAATGCAGCAAGCAAATTAAAATTGTTATATCAGATAGAAATGGAGAATATTATGGTAGATACATTGAAGATGGACAAGCACCTGATTCATTTGCAAAGTTTCTTTAAGAAAATGGGAGTGTTGCACAATATATCATGCTTGGTTCTCTAGACCAAAATGGTGTGGGTGAAAGAAGAAACTAATATTTATTGGACATAGTACAAAGCATGCTAAGTAGCTATAAGCTTTCTAGGTCATTTTGGATTAAAGCTTTTAAAACAGTAATGTATATATTAAATAAGGTTCTAACAAAAGTAGTGCCAAAAATGTACTTTGAATTATGTGATGGTTGGAAAATAAGTTTGCAACATATACGTGTTTAGAGATGCTCGTCTGAAATAATATTTTACAACCCATAAGAGAAGAAATTGGATCTAAGGACCATTAGTGGGTATTTCATTGGATATGTTGAAAGGTCTAAAGGATAACGATTTTATTGTCCATCACATCACACTAGATTTGTGGAATCAAGAAATATGAAATTTCTTGAGAATGAATTGAAAAGTGGAAGGGATCAATTCTAGGATATAATTTTTAAGAAGGAACATTCAGGTACTAAACCTTCCATTTTAGGTACTAAAATGATTATCATTTATAACGTCCCTTAAGTTAAATCGAATGTTTTATAACTAGCTATTGAAACTAAACAAGCTATGAATAATAATCAAGAAAATCCACAAGATGTTAAAAATATAGTAGATCTAGTTGTTTAAGAATCAAGGGAAAATAGTGAATAACCAATTGAACATAAATCTCCCGGTTAAAATGTTGAGACAACATTAAGATCATTTACTATAACAAGGGAATCAACAATATCTAGTGATGATATGTTGTACTTATAAGAAAGTGACTTCAATATTGGAGCTGAAAATGATCGTGAATTGTTTTCATAAGCCATGAGATGTAAGAATCACTCTTATGGTATAATGTCATAAAAGATGAGATGAACTCTGTAAAGAGTAACGATGTATAAATCCTTATTGAGTTACCCAAAAAGGTAAAACTTATAGGATGTAAATGGGTCTTTAAGTCTAAGAAAGAATTATTAGACAATATTGAGTAATACAAGGCAGGACTCATGGCAAATGGATTCACTCAAAAGGAGGGAATTGATTATATGGAGACCTTTTCTCGTATATCTTAAAAGGATTCTCTCTGTACAATCTTAGCATTGGTTGCATCTTTCGATTTAGAGTTGCAACAAATGGATGTAGAGACCACATTTGTTAATAGTGATATAGAGGAAAAGGTTTTGTGAAATAAGCTAAAGGATTCTCCTCTAATAGTGGTGAACAATTGGTTTGTAAGCTTAAGAAATCATTATATGGGTTGAAACAAGCCTCTCATTAGTGGTATCTAAAGTTTCCCTTAATGTTATCTTAATATTCGATTTTGAAGATAGCATTATGGATGAATGCATATACTAGAAGGTCTGTGGGAGTAAGATTTGTTTCCTTGTCCTATATGTTGATGACATTTTGCTTACATCCAATGATAAAGGCATACTACATAATGTGAAGCAATTCTTCATTAAAAATTTTAAGATGAAGGATGTGGGTAATGCATCTTATATCATTGGCATTAAAATACATCATGATAGATTCTATAGGATTTTGTGTCTATCTTAAGAAATCTATATCAACAAAGTTTTAGAGAGATTTTGGATTAAGAATTGCTCACCAAGTGTGGCTCCTATTATAAAGGGTGACAAGTTCAATTTGGACCAATGTCTACAAAATGACCTAGAAAGGGAATGAATAAAAAATGTTCCACATGCTTCAGTTGTTGGAAGGTTAATGTATGCTCAAGTTCGTACAAGGTCTGACATTGCATTTTTTGTAAGAATGTTAAGTCGATATCAACGTAATCTAAGCTTAGCCCATTTAATAATTGATAGGAATGTGATGTGATATTTAAAAGGTACCAGGAATTAAATGCTCATATATAGTTGAACTGACAATCTAGAAATATTTGGATACTCATATTTAGATCATACTGGTTGCATTGATTCATGAAAATTAACATCAGGCTATATCTTTATGTTAGTTGGCAAAGTTGTATGTTGGAGGAGTGTTAAGCAAACCTTGATTGCCTCCTCTACTACAGAAGTTGAATTTGTGTCCTATTTTGAGGCCACGTCATATGGTATATGGATAAAGAGTTTAGTGTTAGGGCACTAACCTCAAAATATTTATTGTGATAATTTAGCTATTTTGTTCTTTGCTAAGAACAAAAAAGTGGGAATCAAACTAAACTTATTGACATCAAGTACTTAGCCATTAGATAGTAGGTTAAATAAAAGAAAGTTGCTATTAAGCAAGTTAACACTAAATTGATCATTACAGATTCCTTAACAAAAGGAATACCTCTAGTAAAATTCAATGATCATATAGTAAATATGGGATTACATTAAAGAAATCTTGTTTTATATGATTTTCTCATTTTTTTTATACATATTGTTTATCTGAGAAAGATCATATATGTGGACTGAGAGTAAACATAGGATTTACTCATAAAAAAGGTTACCATAAGGTTAAAAAATATTGTATATGTAATACATGGAAGATAGTGTTGACTTAGTAGAGAACTTATAACCATGATTCATGTATTCTATTTCTTATAAAGCAAGATTTGGATACAGTTGCCAAGTTGATCATTGGACCAAGTGGAAGAATGTAAGAGTGATCCAACAGTTAAATTAAATCTTGGTAACATGAACATGATTCCAGGTAGTCGTTTCTCAAGTTATATAATGAGTTTGATGGAAAATCACCTATATAAGGACAATTTAGGACAATAAGGTCCCCATCTCATCTGTTCACACACATATACCATCTAAAGTGAGTGTATAAAGTTTGGAAGAGATTAGTGTATCAAAGGTAGGAGATACATCTACATAAGGTTAGCAATGACGGGAGGTAAAAACTTGTAACTTTTTTTTTCTGCATAAAGTTCAATACAAACTTATGGCTATATTTTCAAGCTATTTGAGAACCCAATAGCTGCATTTTAGTGCTTGTGAAGAGTTTGTAGAAATATTATCTAAAGATAGAAACCACACTATGGTGGGTAACAACCAATACTAAGAAAGGTTGTGAGTAAATAATTCTACTATTACGTGAACAGATAAGGTTATTGGCAACGAATTCAAACATCACTAAATATTAAAAAATCGTGTGAAATAATAATTTGCGACGAAAAACAATCGTCGCTCTAATGGTTGTTGAATCCAGGTAGCAAAATAATACCCACGACATTTTTTTGAAATCGTCGCAAAAAGTTTCTAGATGCACAATATATTCGTTGATAAAACATATAACCAACGAGAGCTAAAAACGTCATACATAGGATTTTGCGACGTATATGTTTTGTAGATAAAGGTTTTTACCTCCTAAACTGTAGTCGTAGTTAATTATTTTTATTGATGATTTTGTTTTTGTAGCAAAATAATTTTAGCTACTAATTGTTTGTTGTAGGTAAATATTTTTAGAGACGTTCTTATAAATGTAGATAATAACATTTTGTGACGATTTTGTTTTGATAGCTAATATTTTTTAGTGACAAGCATTTATTTTTAAATTTAAATTTAATTATAATTGATAAAAATAAATTTAATTTAATTTATTACAATTTTTAAGGCAATTTGAAATATAAATTAGTTACATTTTATAATTAATATTGGTGACATATTATTTAAATAATAATAAATTGAAATAAAATAAACATTAAAAATGGAATGCATTTTATATAAAAAAATTAATCACAGGTTAGTTACAGAATTTGAACAAAATTTATAAACAAACTAAGACTCCTTATCATCACTACTACTGACATAGTTTGAGCCAAATAATTGTTTGACTATCTTTTTAAGCTTGTTCACTTCTTTTATATTACGATTTAACTTCTCTTCTATACATTGTAACTAAGTCTTTAGTGACTGATTCTCCTTATGAAGCGCCGTGACATATGTTGGTCGTAACTAAGATGCATCGACAGGCTTAGGGCCATGCCTAAGACCTTTGATATACCCCGATCTTTTACCAAGGACATTGTTGCAAATGTCATCGACATTAGGCTGATTCCTTTGAGACAATGATGTATGCAATAACTCCTGCATTTTGTCCTACAATTTAAAATACAAATTCGAGTTAACTAAAAAATTATTACTTAGTATTACATTAAAAAAATTGGAATATTAATTTTTTTATACATACATAATTACTTTGTGCCTCTTCATACATACAGCCTTCACCTTCCTTGTAGTGTGTTAGCTTATACAGTGTGATCCTATTATATTCTTGTTTTGCAGTTGAGTTTGGCTTTATTATATGAATTTAAAAAATTAGAAGATAATAGAATTTATTGTATTAAGAAATAGAATAATAAGTTGAAAATGTTACGCTTACAAATTCTTGCCAGACGATAATGATATGGAGCGGGTGTTATGAGGAGTCTTCAATTTTTTTTTTCACCTTGGCTTTCTTACACTTTTCCTAAATTAAGAGAAGTAGTCATGAAATCTATAAACAAAATTAATGGAAGGAAATATGAAGAGAAATAAAACAAACCTGAACTTGCATAGAGGCCCAATAATCACACATTTCACTCTAATTTTCTAAAGCCAACAGTTCCAGAACATGTCTTCATACCTCTTCATCAGAAGGGAAAGACTAGTAATATTTATGAAGTCTATATCGATGATCCTTCACCCTTTGTTTCAACAGTAAACTAACACAACTTGAAACCTCAGGCTTGTCGATATCAATGATATTGAGCTTCATCTGTAAAGAACACACATAAATTAACTTATTGTTTTTGTTAAGTAAAATCAGAATATATATAATCAAATGAATTGAAATATTACCAAAAGCATTTTGGTGCAAGTTGTCTTCCTTCAATTGCCTGGCAAGCTGAAGGTAAGGCAATTCATTCCTCACAAAAACGCCCAACTTACTCGACAATTTTGCAGATTGGATCTTATCTAGAGGGCGACATTGCGTAGGGTCAATAGTCACAAACAACTTGTTGTTCATTGCAATATTCATCCGTTGCAACGTAGCTCCTTTTGTGATACCTCTGCCTCGTTTTCTAATACCAGTATTAAAACCTGAAAACAACAAAAATCATAATAAGAAAAACACACTAAACATGTAATAAGTAATTTCAACATTAATGTAAATATGTTTGATTAACAATAACATACCTGAAGATCCCTCAGCACTAATAAACGATGTCGATAAAGGTTGTTGTTGATTGTCTTGATTCGAGGATGCAATTGTTGGTTATTAAACGATGGGGTCGAATTGAGTTGGCTATTGTGGGGGAGGAACTTCTTCGATCCTTGTCACCCTCTTTCCCTTGTTTCTACCAGGTGCTATTATATTAAACAACTAAAATGAGATAACGTAGAATCTTAACTCAAACATCAATATTCCACATGAATATAAGGAGATCAGTAGTCAAATACTAAACATTTGGCATAACATTCCGCATAAACATAAGTGAAATATTAAAAATATGCATCTAGTCATTATAAATTAACATGAGTAAAACATCAACAACATAAGGCTATTATGAACATAACATTTCAAACAATATAAACAATTTATTTATATTCAATCATCATGATAAAGATTTGAAAATCATCATCATTAAGTACATTATCATTGGATTCTTCATCACTAATATATTCGAGCAAAGTATAGTCATTATCATTTAAGTCATCCTAATTGTAGTCTTCATTTGTTTGTAAGATAAGATTGGCTTGGACTTCATCTAGTTGAACTATGTTGGGATTAACATCTCTCCTATGGAATGATGATATATCTGCATCTTCTCCTAGAATGCCTTCGTTATTGAACCCCAATCCAATATCTTGATAGACTTCATCTGCATCCTCATCCAATAGACCAATATCCCTTTCACAAAAATAAATGGCATTCCTTTGTTGAAACTTTTGAATAACCTTCCAATTGCTACCCAATACAGTATCGTTGACATAGAAAACTTGTTTGACTTAGTTTGCAAGGACAAAAGGATCATTATCATACCATGTCTTACTAACATTTATGCTAGTAATATGCTCATTCACGTTCATGTCAGTTAGATCAAACCATTTGCATTTAAGTAGAACAACCTTCTGATCCTTGTTGTAGTGCAACTCTATTATTTCACAGATGACACTGTAGAAGTCAATGAAATTGTCGTCATGACATCCTTCAACGAATACCCCACAATTTTGACTTCTAACTCAACTATCTCAATCTTATATGTGAAATCTCACCTCCATTAACAATGCAACATGTGTATTTCTTCTCACAAATATGAGGCCCATATGCCAAATTGTATAATGTTGTTGTCGCTTTTTGCACGTTACGGTTATATAACCATATCATCTGTATGAAAAATTAAAAATAAATGTGAGAATGAGACATATTCTCATATTTTCATAATATGTAATCAATATGAAATTTACTTGATTTCTAAACCATGATACAAACTTCTGCCTATGTCTTTCTTCAACATTAATAATTCCTTTGAGGCAAATTGTTTCTTTGTGCTCTCTGTTAAAAAAAAGACAATGACAATAAGATCTTAGAGTGGATGAAGAAAATTATAATATGATTGTTTGAATGAAAAGGAATACATGTACTCCATGTATGTATCGACTTTCTCACAATTGTTGAAAATATATCAATAGGCGATTTTGAATTTGTCTTTAGTTAACTCTACATATTTACCCATACCAAGTGGCCCAAATTTTTGGGATAAAATAGACAGCCTACCGTCGTCATAAAAATCAAAGTTACGTTCTAGTCTATTAAATATTGTCTCCACGTCAATTAAGTACATTGAATAAAAAGTCAAGTATTCATTTACTATATAAGCCTCTGTAATAGACCCTTTTGGTCGAGCTCTATTATGTACATAACGCTTAAGAGAGCATAAAATTCAAACATAATCAGTTATGAACTTAGAAATTGTTACAAGCAAAAAACATAGAAAAAACTTGTTGAATTTAATATGAATTACCTATCAATCAGAAACATTCATCAAAATTGAACTGATCCACAAAGTTTTGCTTCATATGGCAAGTGAATTGCCAAATGAACCATAACATCAAAAAACAATGGGAGAATAATAGTTCAAGCTTAAATAGAATCAATGTTATGTCTTTTTCCAATTTATCAAACTCTTTAACTTTAAATGTCTTGCAACATAATTAGTTAAAAAACTCTCCCAATTAACCCAAAATAATGGACACATCCTTCAACAAATACCTACGTATTCCAACAGGAAGTAATTTTTGCAAAAGTACATGACAATTATAACTTTTCAACCTTAACACATTTTCGTCTTTAATATTCACACGATGGCCTATATTTGATGCATACCCATTAGGAAATTTGACTGATTGGAAGAACTAACAAAATGATTGTTTCTCACTTTTTAATATGTTGTAATAAGCAGGGGCAATAACGAAATGACCCATCATCTCTTCTTCTCAAATGCAAGTCCTTTCTAATATTAATGTCTTCCAAGTCAAATCTAGCCTTAATTGTGTCTTTGGATTTCCCATAAATTCCTATGACAATCCCTAAAATGGACTCACAAATGTTTTTCTCAATATGCACGACATCAAGATTGTGCCTCAATAGTAATTCCTTCCAATATGGCAAGTTAAAAAATATGCTTTTTTTTCAATTCAGTTCGACATCATTTCTCTTTCACTTTCTATTATTTAGGTGTTTGCTAGGTGTAATGTCACCTAATTGTGATAGTTGGTAAACAATATCATCACCAGACAAATGTATCAGAGCTTCACCCAATTATATTGTGCCATTAAACAATTTACTTCTTTGCCATTTATGCCCATGCTAAAATAATGACGATGACCCATAGGACGTATTTTACTTCGTATCCTCATTGAATATGTTTGATAGTTACACACAGGACAAGCCATCTACCCTTTAGTGCTCCACCTATACAAATTCCCAATGTAATTAAGGTACGTGGCATTGTTTACACCTATGAATTGAGAAACGGAATTCTCGCTGTCACTCCTAGCTCGTGAAATTTTTCACCGATAAGCTTCATTGGAGCTGCATCACTAGTTTCTAACCTATATACCATCCTATGTTTGTACTATGTTGTCTATTTAACTTCTTCTATTACATAATTACATTGTAATTGGTTAAGTATTTTGTATTAATTTTTGTTGTTTACATTGAAGCTATTATTTTAAATGCCATTAGCAAAAGAAAGATATTAAGGGTCCAATTTTTTTCTTTTTAAAATTGTTGGTAAAATTAACTTTACCAGTTTTCTATAACATCTATTGTTCTTTCTAATTTGTCAATATATAAATGATATCATTTACATTAGTGTATAATATAATTAAACATGTTATATTCATCATTTGATGTCTTGGATGTTGTTATAGTACTAACTATTTAGTACAAAAATTAATTACATTATATGAAGTTAACTACTAATTTTGTATTAATTTTTGTTGTTTACATTGAAGCTATTATTTTAAATGTTATTGGCAAAAGAAATAAATTAAGATTCCAATTTTATCTTCTTAAATTGCATGGTGATTCAATTTCAAATGCTTTTGTCGTTCACTATTTAGTTAAAGTAAAAGTTAATATTAATTAAGGTACTTGACGTGTATTATACTTGTGCAACGAAAAACAAGATTTCTCTTTGTTGCTCCTCAACTCGTGGAATCTTTTATCGATAACATTATGTTGTTCATATGCATCAATTACGTAAACTATATACAACAAAATAAAATGACAACTGATATAAAACAATTAACTAACAAGCTAATTAATAAGATAATTACTACTAATTCACATTAACAATAATGGTTACTACTAATTTGCATTAACAATAGTTGCAACTATTTGTCCAAATGATATTGTAACTGGGATGGACAAGTTACCTGGATTGACAGACAACCGCAAACCACTAAGAAGGAGGAACTTCAACGATCTAATCGCCTATAACTATGAGAGAATTATATATGTATACATTGTTGCTTATTAGAAAACTAATGAATGAAATTTTTATTCTAATTAAATGGTTGTAGAAAATTTTCTTCACGTAATCACAAAATAAAACATAATAATAATATAAACAACAAGAAAAAGAGACATAAGACATATTTATAATGGTTCTTCTAAATAATCTTTCACCTACAATTTTTCTCTAAGATCAACTTAAGAATTTACCATGTTCTTCCTTTAAAAGGTTAAAAATAAATTCCATATAACATATTCTAATTTATAGGTCAAAGAGACCTATTCATATAACATCTTCTTTATCACGAGACCAAAGGATTACAATTGTCTTCCTTTATCACAAGTGAACAAAATTCCTTTACACCTTTTATTGAATGTTAAGAAGAACCTTCACAATGTGTATTATGAGCGATTCTTCCAAATAAATATATAGTACAACAATATACAACTCAAAATCTGTTGGATCTCGTTACCGGAACCCAACCTCTTACTATACATACCTTCATACCTGAGCGTGGTTATCCGAAATCTCTTCTTTCTCTGATACCAAAAGTGCTGGGCCCCGTTGCAGTCCAACTCTTGAACCCCGAAATGTGCATACTAATGCTCGTGGTATAAACGTGAGCGTAATCCAAAAATCCTCAAGTATACAGAATTCAACTAATTCTAATCCATACACAAAACCACCTTTCCGTTCATCGTTATCCATATATAATTCACTATTTATAAATAAGCATTCTATACAAGATAAAAATACATTTTCAGTCCATAATACATCAATACTCCAAAATCCTAAATACATAAGTCACTTGACTACAACTCTAGTTTAAATTACACGGTGTACAAAATATACAAAAATCCGAAGTGAAATCTTGACTCTCCTTTATTTTGTCTTCACTTATTACCTGGACATGGGGAGGAAATGGGGGGTGAGCTTATAGCTCGTGGGTAACAGGTTTATAACAAGGAATAAGCAAAACCTTTTGAAAAACTGTTT
>JANZLX010169103.1:0-13541 GCA_025531955.1 Erythroxylum orinocense
GCTCCATGTCTCTAGTTTACCACAAAATAAAAATTGTCTCATTTGGATCAGTAGAGCTCCTGAAATCATCAAAATACTGAAGTATGTTCAGTGGAATAACACCAATTCATATTACTTAAGAACACACTCATTGTACCCGCCCACTCTTTTCAATCAATCTTTCTACATTCATTTCAGATAGCTATGATTCTTTGTGGAGATGTAGAGAAATGTCTTACGAATCAAATGGTTCAAGAATCAGATCATTTGGATGTCTAGAGAAGAAGTTATTGCCAAAAGAATCCAACATGTTCATATCTTTACTCAAATTGTACATGCCTTAGTGTAATTGCTATAACGCTCACTATAGGTGTTGGATTGAATTCGTTTTTGGATGATTGGAAAGAGAACTTTGAGATCTACAACTTTCATGAAGACCGCAAAGACCAATTCTATCGTTTGACTTTTGTATCGTCTTACTTTCCTTTCGTCGTAGTTCTATCGTCTCATTTCTATCGTCTCATTTTCTTCCGTCTCATTTTCTTCCGTCTCATTTCTTCCATCTCATTTCTTTTGTCTCATTTTCCACTGTCTCATTTTCTTCCGTCTCATTTCTTCCGTCTCATTTCTTCCATCTCATTTTCTTCCATCTTATTTTCTTCCCCAGAACATCTCCACTTATAAGGATCATAACTTTTCACTCCGATGTCCAAAATTCTCATACTATATACCGTTGGAAGGATAAAAGAAAGATATACAACTTTCCAGAAGGCAACTTTGCTAAAATATATTTATATGAATCCCAAAGTTGCCTCTAAATTCCAAAGATGAATTTTCCATTCATACACCAACGTACTGCACCAAATTCTTAACTTCATGAAAATTTGAGACTCTTAGAGATAGAACTGGAATTCGATGTCTTCATAAGAAATGTAGCCATACATTTCTAGTTTATCCAAATCAAGAATCATCTTGTTTGGATAACTAGAGGAAAAGTTATGACTAACAAACCGAAGTACACTCAGTGAACATTTTCCAGATCACTACCAATCTTGTTTATAAATCTTTCCTTATCACAGATCATACCAAGATCACTCTTTCTACTCCTTCTGCTCCTCATTTTCAATAAAATCACATTTAATATCAATTATAACCAAAAGTTGTCAATGAACGCATGTACCACTTTTTATACGAAAACATTCAGTATTTATATGCATATATGCTAACATGATGCATGAGCAGGAAAATGCATTGTCTTAATTTCTCTTTAAGCTCACATGTACTGAAATTTTAGGTCCTAACCCTTAATATGGGGACGGGATGTTACAAAAATATTATAAATCTAAGTTATGTAGTTGGTGAAGGCAGATGATTTGACTGTTTCGAACTCCCTTTCAACTCATCCATTTCGTTATAGAGCTGAGCTATGTACTCGATCGACTATTGCAATTAAGTTTCTAGCATCTTTACTATGCTCTCAAGCTGAATGACTATCTCTTTTGATGCAGACCACCTACTAGATCTAGCTATATTGGATGTGAAGGATTACGAATAACATGTGTTTGTAAATGAACCTAAGTTGAAAATCCTTCCAGACAATCCTTACCACCAATTGCATCAAGATAGGTTTGACTCTCATAAATAGTTTTAGAGTTTTGAGAATGTCGTTCAATGCTTTTTTGTATTTGGTCCTATCATTACAATTGTTTATATTAATAAGTGATAATTTTTAAGAATTAATATTAAAGAATAAATTTTACATACATTAAGTTGTTTGCATCGGGTCTGGCGAAGGTTTTACTATTATGCTTCTTAGTGTGGGAGTGCAAAAAGAGCTGACGTAGTATAAGCTTCCTAACTGTAGACTTTTCCTGCATCAGAATAAAGTGTTATAAGTGAATTATAATTTACAAAAATTTGGGCTGAGTTTCCTCTATTTTTATGATATTTATCCCCTGTTAAACAAAAATTTTTCTCAACAACTCATTTATGGCAACAAACATTTATAACATTGTCATTCTCCATAATATGCATATTTTTATTCTAAATTTCATACATCAATTTACATTGAAATCAAATTTCACACATCAAAGTACAAAAATTAGAATATAAGTGTAAAGTTTAGATACTTACAATTTTCTTTGCATGCTTCTCGTGGGTTATGGATCCTCCAGTGTGTACAGATAGACTCTCTCCATTTAGTCCTCCATGTCTGCTTGTACAATTGGGCTCTGAAATGGAGATTACCTTGGGTATTACCCAATACTAGTACCAACGATTCCATATTTCTTCAGATATATAAGGAGGTCACATAGCATTCTTGTGTATCGAACTAAGAAAGTCTCTATAATATAAATGAGCTCCCCTCTCCTATACATTATAAACGATGACATCAAGTTTTGAACCCTAAAAAAAAATTTTTGAAAGAAAAAATAAAGACATACTATAAGTACTTATAAACTACAAAATTTATCTAATTAATGTATAAAATTAGATAAATAAAAAATATTAAAGAATTTATTTTTATCCATGAAACTCCTGATAATAAAAATCCTTTGTCCCCTGAGAGATATTCTGCCTTATATAACCCTCCAGTTCTGTCATTTCCTTGAAATTGGATGAGATATTTCTGGAGCACATTCTAGACGGAACCAACCTAATATATAAGCTAATTTAGATCATTTTCAAATTAAAACCTATAACTTTAGTATAAAGATATAGTGTTATTATGCATTACAAAATTTTTAGAATTTCACGTACAGATCGTTGACAATTGTGATGCAAATTCTTCCATCAACTACTTTAGTTTAAGGTTGAAAGCCGCCTCCTTCATCTGCAACTTTTACCCCTGATATCTCTTTCGATATAGATTTAAATTCTAGTTTGGGAGTAGGGTTATTAGATGCTGCTGTAGGGCTGGTGGATGGTGTAGTAGTAGGGTTGCTGGATGGTACAGAGACTATAGGTGTGGAAGGTGATGCCTTATCTAGATGTGCACTAGCGGAATGTCTAACACCTAATTTTGTAGCATCTGCACCTAATTGACCTGGACATACACTAGTCCACCAAATGGTGGTAACTTGACCATTGGCCGCATCATTTCCTGTTTTTTCTTTTGTGGCATAGTTTTAATCTGAAATTCTCATTTTTTTGATTATTGCACTAACAAAAAAATATAAATTAAATATAACTGTAACATCCCGTTC
This sequence comes from Erythroxylum orinocense, assembly GCA_025531955.1. Taxonomy (NCBI): domain Eukaryota; kingdom Viridiplantae; phylum Streptophyta; class Magnoliopsida; order Malpighiales; family Erythroxylaceae; genus Erythroxylum; species Erythroxylum orinocense. The sequence continues at coordinate 3,186 of JANZLX010169103.1, forward strand.
CTATACTAAGGGTTAAAACTTGAAAATTCGGTACATGCGAGCTTAAAGAGAGATTAAGGAAATGCATTTTCATGCTCATGCATAATGTTAGCACATATGCACATAAATATTGAATCTTTGCTCATAAAAATAATTGTACATGCATTCATTAACAATTTCCAGGTATAATTGATTTTAAATGTGATTTTATTGAGAATGAGGAGTAGAGGGAGTAGAAAGTGTGATCTTGATATGAGTTGTGTTAAGGAAAGATTTGGAAACAAAATTGGTAGTTGATTTGTAAAATGTTCACTAAATATGATTTAGTCTTTTAGCCATAACTTTTTCTCTAGTTATCCAAATGAGATGATTCTTAATTTGAATTAAACTAGAAATGTATGGCTACATTTCTTATGAAGACATTAAATTTAAATTCTGTATTTAAAAGTCTCAAAATTTGTCATGAATTTGAGAACTGGGTGTAGTACATTGGTGGATGAATGTAAAATTTGCATTATGAATTCAGGGTAAAAATTGGAATAATCTAGGCTGAATTAGATAAATTTGTCTTCTAAAAAGTGGTAGACTTTCTTTTTAGCTTTCCAACGGTATATAGTATGACAAATTTTAACATCGGAATTGAAAGCTATAATCTTTATAAGTGGAGATGCTCAGGAGTATAGAGTGTATCGTCTGTGATGATGTGTATCATCTGTGGTGACGTGTATCGTCTATGCTGATGTGTATCATCTGTGACGACGTGTGTCATATGTGCTGATGTGTATCCTTTATGATGATGTGTATCGTTTGTGATGACGTGTATCTTCTGTGAACTATTCATAATCTTCTTCTGGGTACTGTTCACCTTGTATCATTTGGTTCAGTTTTCTAGATGATGGAATCTATCTTCAAGGCTTTCAACAAAGTTGTAGATCTTGAAATGTTCTTTCGAACCATCCAAGAATGATCTTAATCTGATATCTCTAGAGGAAGTTATGACAATTGTTTTGAATTGTCTAACCCTTCGTCTAGTTTCATCTAACCTATCGTCTGGTCCAAATTTGACCCTTTAGATGATAGAATCTATCTTCAAAGTCTTCATCAAATTGTAGATATTGAAGTCCTCTTTCGAACCATCAAAGAATAACCTTAATCTGGTATCTTTAGAGGAAGTTATGACAATTGTTCCGATTCATCTGACCCTTCGTTTGGGATCATCTTACCCTATCGTCTGGTTCAATTCTCACCCTTTACATGACAGAATCCCTCTTCGAGATCTTCACTAAGTTGTATATCTCAAAGTCCTTTTTGAAACCATCTTAAGACAATCCTAATCCGACATCTTTAATGAAAGTTGTGCCAATTTTCCCGAGATAGGTTCAATATGATTAAGGGCAAAATCATGTTTGATTCGTTTAGCCATAACTTCATCATCCGACCTTCAAACAAATTGATTCTTAGACCAATAGTTTCTGAAGACATATCTATATGTCTCCATAGAATTTGATAGCATTTAGTGTGGATTCAAAAAAGATTGTTTGAATCAAAGTAAGGGCATCAGTTGGAAGAGTATGAATTGGATATTTTACTGAACATACTACGGTATTTTGATGATATCTTAATTGCTAGAGCTCTGAATGAGATGATTCTAGTTTTAAAACAAACTAGAGACATAGAGCTACAAATTATCTGAAGGAAGTAAATTTTAATTCAGTCTCTAAGACTTTCAATTTCTGGGAGGAATTTAAATATAGTGTGTTGTTTCAATATAAGAATAGTCCGAAAATGTTTGGGGCAATACTTTCAGATTTCTGAACCAAATTGAATGATTTTGGTGTCATTAGAAACTTAAGACAACGGGGACATTTTTCTAGAAGAAATGTTATGTCAGAATATTCAAGGGTATTTTTGATAAGACACTTAAGCATAAAAGATATAAGGCGTAAATGGAATGGCAAATTGGACATTTCTCAATCATTAAGGGAATAATCGGAAGAAGAAGTGTTGCCTTGCATTTTAAAAAGAGAGAAGAATGAAAATTGAAGAGAAAAAGAGTATCATGAAGAAGAGAGAGAAATACGAAGAGGAGAAGAGAAGGAGATAAAGAAGAGAAAACAAACTAGGGTTTAATTTTTCTTAGTCTTCAAGAGAGATTTTGGAGCTATTCAAGAAGGGAAAAAGGTGGAGGAAGAGATTTGAGCCAAAGATCTCTTCATTTGGTGAAGAACCAAGGTAAGATCATTTTGAATCTTTTGGATTTTTAGAAGGATTTTAGTTCATGGAGTTTAGAAAATGCTTGGGTTTAATTATTCTAGAATCAATTATAGTGTTTTGCATTGTAGGATTTTCAATTGGATGCCTACTGAATGAAATTTGGTTTGTTTTAGTGAACCAAGAAAACCCTACCCAAGAGCAAGGGGATAATGAAAAAAAACCCGAGATTGTGATTGAGAATGCATTATACATTACACATATGCATAGGTGTAAAGCCGAATGTTTATGTGATTGTGCAATTATTAATGTGTGCATAATGTGTGTATTGCATGATTGTGATGTGCAGGTTAAATGTTCACTTTTAGACGTTTCCAGGTTAAATGTTCTCATTTCAATGTTCGTTTTGTTTGAATTTTTGTATTAATTGACTACTGAATGACCATATGAATGTGATTGATTGTGTTGGTTTTCGGACAGAAGATCCGATGAATGTGATATATGAATGAAATATTGAAGTGCCTATTGAATGTGAATTAGACGGAATAAGTGTTTTCTCGATTTAAGTGTTGAATGCCGGACTAAGATCCGATGACAATGTGAATGAGAATGTGATAGTGGACATGATTGTGTGATATTGAGCACTTTCAATTGATTGAATATATGTGAGGCATTCCATTTCATGAGTGCGTGAAATATAATGACAGTTGTGACCAGAGGAGCAACCGATCATAGCTTAAAGCTGAAAGTGTGAAAAAAGAGCCTCGATCTTAAAAGTGATTAAAAGCCTAAGGCTAACTATGTAAAATGAGTCCTATATCCCCATTGGATAAGGGACAGTTAACAATGAGCCCGGTATCTAAAGGGACAGTTTAGGCACTCGGTTATAATAAAGAAACTAATAGAAAGTGGGTCTCATGTGCATTTCATATGCATAATATGAATGATTTAAGTGTATTGAATGTGAAATGTGAAATGTGAAATGATGTGAATTAAGTATTATCTGACTGGGTGAGTCATCGATGATGGTCACTCATTGAGTTCGCAAAACTCATTCGAAATTTGCAAATATTTTTTAGGGCTTAGGAGAATACCCCGTTAGGTAAACGGGAGTATACCTACTGCAGGCAAATGAGAGATAGAGATCAGAATCAGTTTGCGTCTGCATTGTATTTCTTTATTTTGTACTGACTTGTATATTTCATAATTTTTGTATCAAATTATGTATTCCTAAAGTTTTGTACAATGTGTTTATGATTGATGTGGTAATGTAATGACACTATGACCAAAAATGTTTTGTATTTTGTAATAGGCCCAAATGTTTATTGAAATTCTTTTGATTGTATTGCTTTAATTGAAAAAGTTTATAAATAAAGTGGGCCTAATTTGAATGTTGATTTCCGTAAAAAGGTGTGCATATTTTCTTTTTTTAAAAAATTTATACCGATTTTTGACGGACTGAGTGTTCTAGCATGCCACCTTCTTGGAGCTCGGACTCGGATATCCCTGATGATGACAGGTATGTGTCATGCGGGGGTGGGGTGCTACAATAACTATATATTATTAATGCCGTAATAAATTTATTCATATAATATTCTATTACTTACATAAGTTAATCGCTATCATTACTTAATTATAAATCAAAATCATCATCTTATTTTTTCTTTATGAAGAATTAGAATCAAAGTTAGGCTCCTCTTCAGATCTCTTGCCCTCTGTAGATTCCTCTTCCTCTCTATATGAAATTTCAACATATTAATTATTTGGATCGTTTAAATGTTCATTCTCTTTATATGTTACACATATATTTATTTAATGAACATCTTCTCGAAATGCTTTACTTTCAATTCACTCATTTTCTCCTTTTCCATGTAATTAAAAAACACCTTTAGGTTTTACTTTGCAAATGACTAACCAATCTGACTTATCTCGTCTTAAGCTGGGAAAAGGAACATAATATACCTAGGTCGCTTGCATTGCTAAGATGAAAGGTTTAAATTGTCTAAATCTTCTTCGCTGGTTAATTTCAACTATATTGTATCAGCTATGCATTTTGTTCCAACATTTGAAGTTGGATCAAACCATTCACACTTAAATATCACACTCTATTTTATTGGTAATATGGGGTTCTAAATTTCAAGTATCTTGATAATTTTACCATAGTAATCCATCAATTCTCCTTGTATACAAACCCCACTATTTACTGTTGCAATGCTATGACCTTGATATTTTGTATGAAATTTATATCTATTAACAAAATATATCGGATATGAGTTAACAATTCGCATAGGTGCTTTCGCATGATCACATATGAACTTGTTCTCTGTTGGATTTTCTAAGGACTACTTCAAAAACAAATTTATTATATTAAATAGTATAATGTCATTTAAACACTTTGATATGATAATTCAACCATTTCAATTATTGCAAGTGAAAACTTATATATTTCTCGAACCATTGAGAAAAATGTCTTTCAACTTCTTTATTGATATCATCTTGTGTTTTTTGGCATTAGCTTATGTAGCCATTCCTCGTATAATCTAAAAGCATTATTATGTATTTTAGTGGTGAACATCATTAACCTCGAAAAACTAAATAATCAATTTCAAAATTAGCTCAAACTAATTGCACGAAAGGTTGAACCTCTTAGCAATTCAATAAAATATAACCATGATCAACCTCTATTTCTTATTCTGTTAACATTATTCTTATTGAGCGTCATCCAGGATATGTGAAAATGGATAAGTTACCATCAACATCACCCATTTCTCCCCCATCGTCATTATGAGGAACTTTTTTTTCTTCTCTTATGTGCATATATGATTAGAAATAATGTGAATAAAATGTACTTACTTCCTCCCCTAAATAAGCATTACATATCGAGCCTTCAACTCTAGCCTTGTTGTTTTTAACATTTTTCTTTAAATGATGCAAATACCTATATTACAAAAAGGGTTATTACAATTTTGTGATTAAAAAATGCTATAAGTTCTATTTATAATATTAACTATAATTACCTCTCAAACAGATACATCCATCGATATTGAACTAGACCAGTAAGTTTATTCTCGTGTGTTAAATGTATGAGTAGATGCTCCAAGTTTGGAGCAAGAATCCCTTCTAATTTACACAAGATAACTAGAATTTCCCATTCTATTTTTTCCATTTCAGCCAACTTTATTTCAAATGATGTTAAGCTTTTGATAAACAAACCTAATTCTATTAGAGCTTCCTAAACCTTATTCAGTGGCAACTCCTGAAATGCAATTGGAATTAGCCTTTGCATAAACAAATGCAATCATGCTTTGTCATTCCAAATGATTTGTACTTATGTCAACAACCCTTGCCAAGTTTGAAACTTAACCATCGGGAAAATTTAGACTTTTCAACCATTCACACAAAATTTCCTTTTGTTTTTTGTCCAAAGTGTAACATGCTTTTGGACATTTACCTGTGCAAAGATCTTTATTTAACTCATTCCTTCTGCAGAAAAGTTTCAAATCAACTCGTGATTTTGCATTGTCTTTTATCCTCCCTTAAATGTTTATTATGGTGTTGAACAAGTTGTCAAAAACATACTTTTTCCAATATGCATAACATCTAGATTATGACATATCAAATTAGTTTTGCAATATGGAAAATGCTAAAAGATACTTTGTTTTCTCAAATTAAAGTTTTTACTAACTTCTTTAGTTTCAAGTTCTATAACTTTCAACAACGCTAATTGATCAATCTCCTGCAATATCTCTTTACTAGCTTTGTGAGGGGGAGGAGGTGTTTACACCATCCTATTCTTAATGAAATTTTGTTGATTGTGTCTAAACGGATAATCTGGAGGAAGAAATTTCTTGTGTTGTCAAACCAAGATGTTTTGGCCCTGTTAGGAAGATAAAACGCATCAGAATCATTGCCACAGTAAGGTGATAGCCTGTCACTAACTACCAAATTATAAATTCCTAGCTACCAAACCATGCAATAAATGACGAGCCAGGGTCGAACCATAATGAGCTGGGATGCAAATGCTATTTTAAATGTTTCAAACAAAAGAAAATAAAACACCTTGAAATGATGAAAACGAAACAACTAAGATTCAATGAATGTAAACAAAAGACAAACAAAAAGCAAATTTAGAAAAGACTAATAACAATGGTAAAGAAGTGGGTTGGAGATATCTTTGGAATTCCGGGATGTTCATTTATCCTTGAATCTAAATAAAAGGTACTCTCATCATGGTGTTAGCCTATGGACTCGATTAAGCTCTCAAACCATTAATTTCTTTAAAATAGTCAAAACTAATAAGCTCTAAAAACACCCTGATCTCCACTATAGCCTAGAATAAGCTCTCTAAGTTCAATAGAGAAGACGCATTAGGTAATAAGAAATAACTAACTTAGGCCACCTACTCATAAGCTCAAAAGGTGTAACCTAAAGGTATGCGATCCTAGATTAGTTGAGTATCCCGACAAATTCAACTAACCTATTGCTACTTTTGGGAATCACTATGGACTATTACATATCAAATGCTCAACCCTAGCCTTTGGATTAGAGAGTTACCTAAAGGGTGATCAAGCCTATAAGTAACTCCTAATTCATCACATTTATCCTAAATCCCAAACCATGCTAGACCTAAAAGCACGAATTCAAGACAAGTTCAACTCCATTCTCACAATTTCCATCCCTTCATCCTTATATTATCTCCACCCTAAGTACTCCAGCCACACATGTTTATATTAAGCAAAATAGACATTAGATAAACAAAACTCATACTTAAATAAATAAAACCAAGGTTGGAAGTTATAAACGAAGTAATAAAAACCAAAATTCAACACTAACTTAATATAAATCAAAACTCTTTATGCTAACAAATAACTAATCCTAACTCAAATTACAAAATCTAAACTAATTGCATCAAAATAAAAATTCCAGCACATATAACTTGCAAAAAAATCCAAATTAATTGATAATGAATCTAAGCACATGCATAAATCCTAACTATTAAGCACAAATTAATCAAAAGCATTATAAATAAGGAAAAATCCATAACATAAACCATTAAACATTGAAATATCCAATTAATTAAAACCTGATAAACCATATAAATAACCTTGAACAACCAAGATTAAAGTTGAAAAATTGAAGGAATAAACATCCATTGATATAATATAAAGGTTCCTTACAAAATTCATAAATTTCAACTATAAAATCCATCAAACATTCACTCTAAATATTCTAAAACATGTAAAAATATGATTAGCACTAAGAAAGCTTTAAACTAATGGAATGAATATTAATAGATTTGGACATATAAAGATAAAGCATTGAAACTGAAAGAGAATAGCTAAGCTTATGGAAAGTAACAGTAATTTCTCTACTTCTCCTTCTCTCTTCTTAGAGTTTTCCTAAAAGTAGTAGATTGGAGAGCCACTTCTAGGTCATTTCTCTTTCTTTATATAGTATTTTCGATTTAGGATAAACCCTAAGATTTCCCCGTGCCTAAAAAGTCTACAAAGTCCCTTGAAAACTCGAATCCAAAAGCGATCCCACTTCTGTCTGGCATAGGCCACGATCGTGGCCCTTAGTGTACAATCGTGACCAGTTTGTTTGCTCTCTGTCACAAACATGGCTTACTCCCCACGATTGTGGTCCTATGCTTGAGCTTCTGTCACAATTGAGGCCTGTGTTTTAGTTCAGACCTCCTCTGAAACTCCTTCGAATGCCCTGCAACACTAAAAAACTCATCACGACATCTTATATTGACAAACTTTTTCAAGCTTCTTCCTTTTAGCACATATTTTGTGTCCAATCCTTTAATCTATTTGTAAACACAAAATGAACGCAAATTGAGTGTTTAAATACAAAAATAGGATTGAAAAGACATTGAAATGCATAAGAAAATATAAGATAATTCAATCCTATCAAATACCCTCACACTTGAACTATTGTTTGTCCTCAAGCAATTTAAAAACAACCAAGATATTATGTCAATTTGTTTTCAAAGAAAATCAAGTATATGCAATCCTTTATACTTGCGTAAACTCAAGTATCGAGCTACTACATATATCATAATCTTTTCCTCAATGCACATAAACAAAGTCAAAGGTAGACACCATTGATCAAAGGTAAAATAAAACTAAGAGGATTTTCCTCACGATGTTCACTCATTTCACTTAAGTGTTTAAGGTAGGTGTTTCACTCAATACTCCCTCTAAGAGACTACAGTACCATAGGCTTGCAAAATTTTCAATTCTCTATGACATAAATTACATGCTATCATAGATCAAAAAGGGTTTTTGCTTAAGGCTATAATGGGGTTTAGGTTAAGGTGAGGCAAAAAGGTCAAAGGGTAACTCACAAGTATTAACAAAGTACTAAGTAAGAAGGGACAACCAAATTCTGAGGTATGCATATAAATATCATGAACTACAACTACTCAGCACTAATTAGTGCAACTATGTTTCCTTCAACAACAAAAACAAAGACTTTTTTTAACCAATAACGCTAAAAACAAAGATGCTTTTGTTTTTTTTTCTTTTTCTCCCTTTTTTATTACTTGAATAATACTAAAACAATAACAAAACAATAGCAGCACAAATCATTAAAACATAAGTAGAAGTGCCTCTCAAAACATCTCAGAATTGAATACAAACAAGAGTCCCTAATTCATATACATCAAATGTTTGCTCATTACTTTATTAAACTTGTAACAGGGTAAGGCTAATGGGTTTTCGGCTTTCACTGTATGGTGATTAATTTAGAAACAAACAAGGTTAAAGGCTTAAAGGAGTTGGCAAGGAGAAAATGAGTTGGTGGGTCATTTAAGTTAAGGGTTCAAAATAAAGAAGGCCTTAATCATTTCCATAAAGTATCCATCTCGTAGTTTCAATACCAGTTTTGGAGGTAATCTTCCTAGGGGAGCATCACACACAACAAAGAAATAAAATGACTATAAAATGTAGTCATATAGGCATATAACCTCGCATGTCCTTATATGAAAATCCATTAAAATTTCATATATTGCCTAATCACTCAAGTATCAAATTATTAACTGAGTTTATGCAACTAACTACTTCAATCAGATTCACCATCCGCTCAAGCTGCCTAATTCAAATTCAAGCATACAACTTAATTCTTAGTCCAACTACTATGAAAAAATGGCATGGTTTAACATTCATCGTAGTTCAAATGTAAAAATGCAAAAATTTTAATTTGGCCCCACCCCTACATTTAAATAGGACATTGTCCCCAATGTCCTAAAATCAATAAAAATATAAATAAGGGTATGAGAGCAGAAGGACTCCCTTGGATCAAAGAGGGCTCAACGACTTGAAAGTAGAATTCACAGCTTTGGTCTTTCATTCCTAAAAACAAATAAGGTAATCAAAAGAAAGTAATAAAAAAACTGAAACCATAAAGAACTAAAATGAAAGGATAAGGTTGGGTTGCCTCCCAACAATCACTTGTTTATGGTCACAAGCTTAACCCTATCAATTGATATCAACCAATGTATATTGAAGCTTTAAGCTCCATCACCTCTACATTGTGCATCTGAAATCCCTCAAAGTAGGCCTTGAGATGATGTCCATTGATTTTAAACTCTTTTCCCATCTTAACACTTCTGATCCCCATTTGTTGGGCCCCATTTTAAGAGCCCAACATTCAGACATTTATACGACATGAACCAACACATTTCTATGTGCTTTGATACTAAACAATGTTGGACCCCACTTTCGGAGCCCAGCATTCGGAACCATAAACTGAAACAATATTGTACTTAAACCTATTGAACTTGTTTAGGGAAATGCATAACTTCCTTTATAGATGTCGAACAAAATAATTCTTCAGACTGTCAAAAGAAGACTTCAAGATTTATAACTTTCATGAAGACCTTGAAGACGGATTCTATCATCTACAAGGTCAAAAATTTGACCAGAAGATTCAAGAAGAACATTGTACAAAAGAAGCGGAGGGTCAACTATAGAGAAAACATAAAGCAAACGAGTGATTACAAAGCAGACGAATGCGAAAAAGCAAAAAAATGCAGAGTAGATGAATGAGGAAAAGCTGACAAATTGTTGGATCCTGAATCCGAAACCCAACTACTTAATCCGAAACCCTCATACTTATATATGATTATAAACTCAATTAAAGTCCTCCGAATAAATCGTG